>JAQFXV010002229.1:0-10925 GCA_034694065.1 Camisia spinifer
TGATTTATTTTGAGATTTTCAATAAAATTTTAGTTTGAAAAATTTCGGGATCCCGGGATCCCGGGAAATGAAATCGACTCTTCCCGGGAAGGCTATTTCTCGGGAAGGCCCTTCTCTAGATTTGTGTGAGTACGCACTCTTTAATGATAGTGAGATTAATAACAAAGAAAATCTGATACCTTAATTCATTGTCAATAAAGGATTCTTTACTTATAATGATAGATATTCATCACTTGTTGTTAACAAAGAATCTTTACTAATAGTACTTAAAAAATCTGATGTTTATAGAGGTGTTTCTGTATGTTGATAAAAGAAAATAATGATCACATAGTTGATCCTATTGTTAATAAAGAGAAGATATTTAATAATAATGTAGAAGTATTCCTTTGTTAATAAGAAAAGAGAAATATTATCACCAAGCTGACCCTATTGCTAATAAAGGGAAGTTGTCTTATTATAGTTAAGATGTTTCTCTATACTAATAAAGAAAGAAAAATTATCATCTAGCTGATCCTATTATTAATAAGGGGAGATATCTTATGAAGAAGTATTCTTTTGTTAATAAAAGAGGTAAATTATCACCTAGCTGATCCCATTGTTAATAAAGTTAATATATTTAATTATGGTGAGAACATTTCCCTATGTTAATAAAGAGAGAAAAATTATTAACTAACTGGTCTTATTTTTATTCAAGCGGAGATATCTTGAGCGAAGAGATCAGGTGCATCCTTATGTCAATAAAGAGAAGATACCGGAAGTATTCCTTTATTAATTAAGAGAAAAAATTATATACTAGCTAAAGCATCTTTTGTTAATAAATCGAAAACAGTGGTTTTCATGGACCGCCCTATGTTAATAAAACCATCACCTAGCTAGGTGATAATTATTTGCACTTTATAAATAAAGAAATAGTTCTCCACCATTATAAGACATTTTCACTTTATCAACATTAGGATCAGCTAGGTGATAATTATTTGCAATTTATAAACAAAGAATTAGTTCGTCACCATTATGAGACATCTCCTCTTTATTAACAATGGGATCAGCTAGGTTATGATCATTCTCTTTATTCACAAAGGAATACTTCTTCACCATTATAAGATATCTACGCCTTATTTACAATAGGATAAGCTAGGTGATAATTATTCTTTCTCTATTAACAAAGGAATACTTCTTAACGTTTATACGATATCTTCGCTTTGTTAACAATAGGATCAGCTAGGTGATAATATTTCTACCTTATTAATATAGGAATGCATCTATATCATTGTAAGATATATTTCCTTTATTAACAAACCAACAATAGAAAGCGACTGTATCGTTTTTAATAAAGATCTCTATATTAACATCGGCGACGAACGCACGCACAGAAAAAGCAAAACTATATACTCGATTGTTTCACAATTCGAGTTAAAAATATATAAATATTGTCACACACAGTTTTCAAAGTGTGAATAAACGACTTCAGAAACGCGCGCGATTCGGATCTTTGGATGAATTTCATCTAATCCGATCTTTTGCTTATATTATATAATCTAGTATTTATGTTAGAAATTTCATTTTCATTAATAATTTTGTTTTCTAGTAAAATAGAAAAACTCTATTCCCACTCCGTTAAAAGCACTTTACTAGTAATGATATATGAATGTCTGCTTTTGTTAATAGAGAGCTCTTTACTAATAACAATAACGATAGATTAATTTCTGCTTTTGTTAATGGAGTGCTTCTTCATAATAATGATAGATGAATGCATGGCTTTGTTTATAAATGATTTTTACTAATAATGATAGCTGAATCTATGGTTTTGTCAACTCTTCAATATAAATATGAGTTGTAAATAGCCTAACTTATTATAGAATAAACATGTACAGTAGGGGTGGGAGCTTGCAGTTGAACTCAATAGTAATTTTGATAAGACTTATAATCTTTCAGAAAAGTCTTTATCAAAATTTGAATCAAGTTAAAACTCATTACTAATCTATGAGATATGTAATGAGTATTTCAAAATGTCTTTGTTTTATAAATAATCACATTTTTGTGTGAAGAAAGCAAAATATCGATATATAAATTAAATAAATAACTAAATAGAATATTGAAATCATGAATTATTTAATATAATAATCAATAAAATATAATTTGGCTATTCATTCCAAAAATTTAATTTATATATTGATATTTTGTTTTCTTCACACAAAAATATGATTATTTATAAAACAAAGACATTTTGAAATACTCATTACATATCTCATAGATTAGTAATGAGTTTTAATTTGATTCAAATTTTGATAAAGACTTTTCTGAAAGATTATAAGTCTTATCAAAATTACTATTGAGTTCACTTGCAAGCTCCCACCTTCCCCACTGTACATGGAATTCACCCCTATCATTTGGAGTAGTGTTGCACAGAGGGTAAAAATATTGAGCTTCAAGCTCGAAGCTCAATATTCGCATGACATGAGCTGCGCTTGTCTTTGAAAAATTTTGAGCTGCGCTTCTGAGCTTATGTTGAAAATTACCAAATAATAAGTATTTAAATTCAAATTAGACTCAGAAATGTATCAAATATATCTTTTTTAATATCTAGTGTAATATTACACCAAATTCATAGTTCACTGCTTCCTATGAAACAAAATACTTTGAGAAGTTTATATTGAACTTCATTTGAACTGAGTTGGAAGCTCAAAGTCTGAGCTTCAAGCTTGAGCTTGAGCTGCGCTTATGATTCACAAGCTGAGCTTCGAGCTTGAGCTTGAAGCTCGGAAATGCTAAAAATCGAGCTTCAAGCGCAGCGCAGCTAGCTTTTGTGCATCACTAATTTGGAGTATCATAAGTCATACATATTTAGTACTGTATATAGGGTGACCAAGGTTCCAGATTTGAGCTGGACTGTCCAGATTTCATGAAAACTATATAGTGAACGTTGTAACATTAAAAGCTTACCTTTAAGGAATCTCATTAATCTGTGATATTAAATCTCCCCAGTCTTTGAAATACTTATAGCCCTTAGATATTAAAAGCATTAAGTCTCACCATCTGCGGTGTATTAAACAACAAGTTTATGATAATTAAATCGATATTTGTAAATCTTTGAATATAGTCATTGATAGAGATGCTCTATTTGATGAATGCTCTAAATTCAATGAAATTTTCAACATTTTATCAAATTTAGATGAGAAATCGTCTAATGTTGAACTATGATGTAAAATATTTAGTAAAAATAAGTTCAAAAATTTAGTTAAATTAGTTGAATGTGTTTTTGCCATTCCTATAGCCAATGATCACGTAGAAAGAGTTTTCAGTGTAATATTCAACCTCTGGTTTGATGAACGCAATCGATTGATGCAAATCTAGTAAAAGTCTAAATTTGCACCAGATTTAACTTTTCATGGCCATGTTAAAGATAATTTAACATTACTGAATGCTGCAAAATTTGAGAGAAAGTATAAATTTATTTATAGATAAGATTTTGTAATTTTTTGTTTTTAATGAAAATTGAAGACCTTAAACGAATCATAAATTTTCAAAAAATATAGAAGGAGGTGCTCTCTTCTTTTTCTTTGTCCAGGTTTGGGTCTCACAAGACTTGGTCACCCTAACTGTATATAGAAAATATATTAATATACTTATTCAGTGTATATAGTCTTTCCTATAATATTTTCGATAAGATATTCGAATTTTAAACTCGAATTGAGATAAAATCGAGTATACAGTTTTGTCGTCGTGTGTGTGTGTGTGTGTGTGTGTGTGTGTCTGTCTGTCTGTCTGTCCGCACTCTTTAATAATAACGGAGAAAATTCTTTTATAAATAAAGGGCTCTTTATTAATAATGCAATATGTGAATGTAAGGTGTTGTTAATAAAGGGTCTTTACTAAGAGAGTAGAAAATTATCACCTAGCTGATCTTATCTTAAATAAAGAGAAGATATCTTATAATGGTAAAGATGATTCTCTATGATTATCAAGAGAGAATAATCATCACCTAGCTGATCCTATTATAAATAATAAGAAGATCTATATTATAATATTCAAATTCACCTTTATGACCCACAATGCTTTTTCTATAGGGATATTTGTCCGGCTATAGACTCAGCCCCTGGACATGATACAGAAATAAGACCGATATCATTAGAACCAGAATGACCTGAGGGATGGCCATCGGAGGTCGGTTCGGGTCCCGGGTCGTGTCGGGTACCGAGTCGGTTCGGGACCCGAGTCAAGTAATGTCAAGTAGGGTATCTTTAGAACCAGTATGAACTGTATGCCGCAATTGATATCGCGGGTCAGATCGGGTTTCGGGTTGGGTTTCGGATCGGGTCGGATAAAATCGGGACCAATTTCATTAGAACCAGCATGACCTGAGGAGTGATAATCACGTAGAAATTTTCATAAAAGGTGACCAGTGGCCAAATCACCAAACAAAATTTGAACAAACTAACGCTTTACTATGGAAAATTTTATTTTTTCAATATTGAAGTTTAAGTTTGAATAGTTCAATAGGATGTCTGGCCAACAACCGATGGTCATCTGGAACACTCCTGTCGATTGTTAGGGTTTTAATTAACGGTTCCCAGTTTTACCCGTTCTTTTTGAACGGGCTCTCTTTCTAGTATCTTATAATATTAAAGATGATTCTCAATGATTATTAAGAGATAATAATCATCACCTAGCTGATCCTATTATAAATAAAGAGAAGATATCTTATAGTGGTTCAGACGATTGTAGTGCAAAACATGACGAAAAATATAAGTTTTGAAACAAATGAATAAAATTGAACATTTTAAACTCAGGTTTCGTTTACGAAAATCGGGTTTATAGACTCGTTCTCGCCGTCCGCCGACCGTACTCATTTTCTCTTTAATAACATCGAAAAATTTGATGTTTCTATTTTAATAGTGAATTTTTTTTTTATTATTGTCAATAAAGAGAAGTTATCTAATAACGATATATAGTAACAATCAATTGTTAATAAAAGAAAATAATCACCTAGTTACATCTATTATTAATAAAGAAATTATCCAAATACTGATATAGAAGCATACCATTGTTATTAAAAGAGGAAAATAATCACCTAGCTACATCCTTTTTTAATAAAGGAATTATCTAAAAATGATAAAGTAGTATTCCCTTGTTAATAAAAGAAGTAACTAATCACCTAGATACATCCTTTTTTAATAAAGGCATTATCTAAAAAGGATATAGTAGCATGCTAATAATTTACATTTGATCACAAATTTTGGCTATCATTTTTGAATTTCTTAACCGTAACCTGAGTTATATGATTATGATCCGTACTTGTTTAGAAAATTAATGCATAAATAGTTTAAAAATTAAAATTTAGTTTCAATTTGTCCTTCATTTCTTGTTTTGTCCTGCAATTTTGAAAAATATATCTAAATCTCGCATAGTCAAAATAAAAAAGGATTTTCGGAATTTAAAACTTGAGTGGCTCAACCTTTATGGTATTCTATTCTTTGTGATTCAGCCTTCACATCAATAATAAATTAGTATTATTAATTTCATGTGTCTGATATGGTAAAGACTAGCTTTTTGTTATCATTTGAACATGAGAAAAATTCACTAAGACATATGTGCGTAACTAAGGACAAGAAAATTCACTATAAATAGAGAAACATGTTCAATAACTGTCACATTTAAATATATAATAAGTCATTAGATTCCTCATTGAAATATCTTCACGAAAATGAAAAGTTAAGTAAAGTTAATACAATTCATAATTTAAATCTCATTTTTACATCAGGATCGGCAGATTTGTCCGCACTATTTTTATTATGCTTCTGGAGTTCGGCCCAAAGCGAATGTCCTGGTAATCAAGAAATTTCCCCATGTGTATGTTCATCACTTTCGAGCATGATTTATTGTGAAGGAGGTAACTTTTCAATATTAAATATATTTTCTCAATGCATTAAAGTTGATATTAAATACAATATTAAATTTGATTCAATAGTTGAATCAATTTGATAGGGAAATTAATAAACATAAAAAAATCAGAATTAATTATCCTCTTCAAATACACTATATCATGCCAAATTTAGTTAAATAAAATTTCTATACATCAATACTTTAACAGAAGAGTTTTCAATTACTTTTCTAGAAATCTATTATAAAATTGAAAACGATTTCTTAACTGTATCAGTTAATCATATTTTAAAAGGATTCTTCCTCGATGATGATTCCACTCTAATAATATAAATTTTTGGATTTAGTAAAGCATAATTAATTTTATTTTATTGCAAATCTGTAGCGTTTTATCATATAGTTTACAAACAATTCCTTTTCCAAAATTTAAAAAAAAGTTAATCAAACTGATGGAAAGAATTTTTAGTCTTTTCTTACCATATACTGAAAATAAAATTCGTATGTTTGCTTCGAATTTTACCGGTATGATTCGATTATTATCAATCCAAAATAATTGCTCATTTGAAAAATTTTGTATGACAAAATCTTTGAGAAAATTTAACAGAAATTAAAGATATTTTCAAGAAATTGACAAAATTCTCTTTGATTCCGATATTCCAAATGAATAGGTGAAGTTTCTTTTAATTTGGTTGAAATTAGTAAAAATATTGTTGGAAAGTTTGATACACTCGTGATTAAGAATACTGATATTGATTCAATTGGAAAAGATGCATTCAAGAATTCTCAGTTCGAAAAAATATACATAATGGGAAATAAAAATTTGAGATCAATCAATGATACAGCTTTTGGTGATAACCCTAAGAGTACTATAACGGATTTGATCATTCGAGAAAACAAAGAACTAGTTGGTGAAGGAGTCTTAAAATTGGCAAGTTCGTTCAAAGATAGTCTTAAGGTGATCGAATTCGATGGTAATAAAATTAATTTGATCACTACTGGCAGTTTCGATGATTTCAAGCAACTAGAGGTTTTACGTCTCGATAAGCAAAAACTCAATGGTACTTCCATGGAAATTCAATCAAATGCTTTCAGTCGACTTAAGAATATTAAACAACTCGATTTGAATGGTAACAAAGCAAAGTTTGCTAAAAATTCGATAGATTTAAGTGGTACTTCATTCAAAGCTAATGAAAACGTAATAGTTAACCTGAACGACAATCAAATTGATATAGCAACAGGAGACGAAATAATCATTTTACCTAACAATATAAACGGCTCAAAAGTTTTCATAAATCTGAAACATAATATAATACCAAAAATTTTAAAAGATAGCTGGGTTAGTAAAATCGCAATGAAAAAAGTAGTAGTTTACATCTCGTTGGGAGACGTTACATGTAATTGTTGGGATGTTCAAGAAATTCATACACTAATCAAGAATACTAACAAACTCGTAACCCTAGTAGGAGTATTCGATCATACAGAATGCATTAAGGCAGATAAAGAGCCCAAAGTAAAAGTACCTTTAATTGATTGTACTAATACAACTTTTGTTGTTTGATGTGAATAAATTTTCTTATTGAATTGAAATTTTGTTCAATAATTGTTTTTTTCCGATTCATTTTGTTTATTATCAAACTTTCTTCATATTCTTTTGAAATAAGCATGATTAGAAAAAAAATTAATTTGATTCATTGATTATTTATTCTGAAAAATTATTTAAATTATGGGCCAAGTGTTGTCGTTTCTGTTGATGATTATCGGAGATATTGTAGTAGTTGTTGTCGTGGTTGAAGTCATTGTGACTGTTGAAGGCTTATGAGTTGTCGATGTATTTGCTGTCGTCGGTACGGCTGCCAGATCTCAGGGATTGGACCGGAGTCTCCGTTTTTTGGGGGTCTCCTCCCTGGAAAATACAAAAAATAGTGCTTGGTCCCCCCTTCGCTTTTGATGGAAATTTTCAGAAAAGCAGTGCTTTGTCCCTCTTTGATATTTTTCTCCGGTTTTTGGGTCGTTCCGACCTGGCACCCGTAGTCGTCGGACGTAAACGCTCTTTCAAGTCATTCTTATTCAAATCAAACAAACTTTTCTTCTGTTCATAACAGTCAATACTAAACGTATTTTTTTGTCGAAACCCATTATCTAATATCCAAACAATATTACGATCGCAGTAAATATCGTTTCCCTCTAAATAAAGCTGATTTCTTCCGTTCGCGAGGAATAAGTAGAAAATACTTTCTCTCAATTCTGTCAAATCATTGTTCCCTAAATCGAGTTTTATTGTTATGTTTTCACTATTATATAGACTATTATTAAATGTCGTGGCATTAAAACTTTTGTCATTTAGCTTATTATCGTTGAGTTTAACAGTTTTTTTTCTGTCAAAACTTTGATCAGGTGTGAAATTAAGACCATTTCTTTCTATAAGACTTATATTATTGTTATCGAGTCTTATATTAACCAAACTTTTAGGTCCCACAAAATTATTTGCTCGAACTCTTTGTAGTTTATCATTGAAAATGAAAAAGTTTTTTATTTTGCTATTCATATTGAGGGCATATGAAGGCAAAGCCTTAATTTCATTTCCATCTAATTGTATAGTTTCTGTTTCTTCGATATATTTAAAAATTTGATAGAAAGAAGTCGGACTTATGTTTGGATTATTCGTTAACATTAATAAATTTTTAGGACCTTTTTTGAAAGCTTTTTCCGATAAAGTTTTCAAGAATATATTATTCGAAATAATGATTTCATCCCAACTCGCATTACCCAAAGTTGTATCACTTATTTCAGTAATTGATGTTTCATTAATCCAAAGTTTACCCAAAGCAACATTTGATACTTTTTCAATTGGTAAGCTTTTAATGATTTCTCCGCTACATATAAGATCTTTCGTCTTGGAGTAACACAAACATGGCTTAATCAGTTCTTTTGATGGACATTTAGCTTCAATAATCACGAAATTCAAAAAGGACAGAATCAATAATGATATTTTGATCTGATTTTGATTTTTAAGAAAGAAAATAATTAACAAATTAATATATTAAAATTTCATAGACCTGAAATTACTCACCATTTGGAATAAAAAGTTTCGACAAAATAGAATGTTTGGAAAACATATTCAATTAACTGAATTTTGAACTGGAACTAATGATCTGAAATCACTTATTAATATTATAGATATTGAAAAATGTTATATTTGAAAACACTTGAATAAGTTGTCTCTAGGTAAGCTCTTAATTATACTCATTTAATAGTTTAATCCATCAAACGACTCCATTTTATATATTATATTCGATAGAAAACTCTTTTATTTAATTTTTGTTTTGATAAACGTGGATTCAAAATTAAAAAAATGCATATAATTTAAGTTTAAATTCAGTCAATATTGAGAAATAACCTTAATAGCTTCACTTGTTGGTAACAAATCTGAGAAAAAATTCTTAATTCAATTTGGTTGCAATAATAGAAATTTAGAATATATTTTCGCAATTTAATCCTGATTTGAAAAGTTCTATAAATTAGTAATATTTTCAGCAAATTTAACTCCAATCGAAAGTTTCTGTTTATTAAAACACTATTAATAAATTGAATTTTTTTTTATCTCACAACTCTTTCATTCTATGACTTTATTGATGATTAAGTTATTCCGATTCCTATCAATAACACAAAAATTAATATTTGGCAATGAAGTCAAAATAAATCCAAATTCGAAAATTGGATCAATTAATTTTTATAATTAAAGATGAAAAAAGATGTTCTTTCTTATCCAATATGATGCATGGAAGGGATAGTAATGTTGCGCAAAATGTATAGTTCTAAAAATATGTCTACCTGTAATATAAGCTATATCCTAATTTTCCGAATCAGGACTACCTTAATCTGGATGCTATACTCATCATATAAATGTATTATCTCATTACGTTTCCAATTAGGAATTTACAGCTCTTGAGTTCTTCATCAATGTTTTGATCATACTTTGATCAATTTTTATTTTATTCTGATGTGATTTGTAAATAAACTTTTTATCTGTTTATAACAAGATTGGTATTAGTCATTGTGATTAAAGCAGATCAAATAAGAATTAATCTTATAAAACAAAATTTCAAATCAAAATCCGTTTAGTGGAAGAATTGTAAAATGTTAATAAAGGAATGTTTGAAAGTGTTATGATCTATCTATTTGTTTATTTTAATTAAGAAAATTATTGTTGAACAAATGTTATTGTTTTGAACTTTTCAAATATATTTAAACAAATGAATAGATTGCCCAATTTGTGGTCACTTTCCATTATGCAATTTGAAAAGGAAGTAGCCAAATTATTGAATGTTTTTTTCAATACTCGTCTGAAAATAACGGGAGCGGTCGTAGGTTTTAAGGCCTGAAAATAATATAGGGCTAGTTTCTATTAGAAAATTATCGAGTTTTCTCCTCCATAAAATTGAAGTAATATACTTTATTTTTTGTAACTTATCTGAGTTTTATTGCCAAAATTGTTTAAGATAGAATAATAGAAACAAACAGATAAAAAATTATAGCTGCGATAAATGAGTAAAGAAACTAATTCAAACCGACATTGGAAACAGGGTTTAATATGATCCGATATCAATATAGGTCATGTCTCAAATTGATTACGTGTTGAAGTAAAGTAGTTTTCATTAATCAACCTCTTGAGATAGGCTCAAATTTGTCTTGACATAAGAATTTTTCGAATTAAAGATAATTTCGGAAATACACTGAAAAAGAATTTTTACAACTTAAATAAGTATAGTTTTGATAAAAGTTCAAGGTCTCAACCATTAGAAAAAATCTGAAATTTCTAAATTCTGAGAAATGCTGAGCGGTTTTTTTTTATAGAATAATGATTTTATGGTGAAATATAATTTTTAAATAGAAAATAATTAAGGTCTAAGATTCATTGATGGTGGGGAATTATTTGCCTTGTTACATTTTAAGTTCAGTAATCTAAAGACTTTTTTTTATATACAGCGATCTTATAGATGACTAGAGAAATGTCCTCTATTTTATACAGATAATAAAATTCAAAAGAA
>JAQFXV010002230.1:0-10922 GCA_034694065.1 Camisia spinifer
TTTTGACTAAATTAAATTTCGAGAAATAGTCGAGACTCGAGTCTCGAGTTTGAATTACGATCGAGACTCGAGAAGCTCATTTCTCGAAAATACCCTGCACTAAATTGCGATGAAATACTCAACAAAGAATTCACACCGTATTTAATGAGCATTTAATTTACATTTTAAACTTTTATCAAATGTCTCATCAAATGAAATTACTGTTCATTAAGACTTCCTTTCGTTTTCTACTCGACAAATTTGCAGAAAACTTTCTGCTCGACTGCTCTTAAAGTTAAATATTGTGAACCAGAAGCTCATAATCATAAAGTTTGACCTCAAGGCTCACAATGATCAAAGAGTAATGCCGTTAACAGAAAAAGAGAGACTGTTGTATAAAATTAGAAATTGTTGGCAATTATGTTATGCACACTTTGGTTCTGGTTTAATGAATGATTTGTAACTCGAGCTCAACGCAGATGTTGTTCATAGAGCTATTAATTGATTGTTATATCATAACATATTCTATTTAAATTTATTATAATACAGAAACAATGAAACATAATATGATGGTCTAATATATTTCTAGTTAAAGCTCGGATGTAACTAAAGATTAATAAGGATGTCACAAATATTAGATGAATCATATATAGTACTATCTATAAAACCCCATCTGTTTCAAAGGTAATTTACTATATTAGACGATCAGGGCTTTCAAAATTAATCATCAGTAGTATTGTTATGCTTATTGTCATTTTCAAACTCATCTTAAATTCTATTACTGAAGAGTAAGTCAATACTTTGCTTATAGTTTCATGTGTTCAAATGCATGCAAAATAGAATTATGGCAAAAACTAATCGTTACTAAGCTATTAAATTAAATGATTACTATACTGATGAAGTAAAGCTTAATATTTTCTTTATGTTTTTAAGTTTCATATTTGCAACAACTTCAGTATTAGAACATAAAAGAATGTCATTTATATTTTACAGCTAATTAATTCTGTTGAATTTACTTGACTTTGCATAAGTTTTGAGAGTTTGAGGTAAATAAATAATAATTTTCTGAATATGCAAATTGAGTAGAAATGTATTTTTGGAATCCATATTTTCCATTGCAATTTTTGATGCAGAAAAGCTTTTTATGTGTAGAGAATTTGCATATTTATCTCACATTTAAGCAAAATTTGATTATTCAATTTAGACATATTATTCGACTTCCTTATAAAACAATAGTTGACTCAATAGCTCAAAAATATTGAATGAAAAGTTAATTTAAATATTCTCTAATGAAAACTTTGGACTTCTTTAAACTTATTTCACAAAATTTAATTATTGAGACATTTGTGGAACAAGTTTAGACTTTTAGAGCTTATTATGAATATTTGAAATTGAAATTGAAAACTTTTCTCATCTCTTAAACAGTACTTTGCATTGAATTAAGTAATTTAAATATGACTTTGCATACAAATAAGTCATCATTCAAATTGGTCCTCATCTGTACTTCTGTATTGGTTGAAATGATTATCTTTTGAGACACCGCTATTATGATAATATAAAAAATCAAACTTATAACTTATGAATGAAGTCTGTGGTTTCCTTCATGATTAAACTTATCTGATTTGAAGCTACATACGAATGAAATGCTTTTATTATTTCTCATATCTCTTAAGCTCTTTATATATTTTGTGCATAAACCCAATGTTCATAAACCTAAGTAGAAATTTCATATTCGGCAAACGGAGAATTTTATAAATAACAGATTTTCACTTTGTATGAATGATGACTAACTCCTGCAATATTTTCTCCAATCTCTCATATTTGATAAGTCTTGATGAAGCATCTTATTGTACGTAATAAATTAAATGATAATTTAAATTATTAATATATCAAATCTATGATAAAAATAAACATATGTGCGGGAGAGAGGCATAAAAAGAGAGAAAATTGTGTCAAATGAGTCCATTGCTAAAAGAGACTCCTGTATTCACTCAATCTATTCGATTGTTCTATGCATTACTCACAAATAATACGCATTTTATGTGATTTACAAAATTCAAACTTTTTCTCTCAACTTCCCTTATCATAAATATTGATAAAAAGTTCTGATCATTTTTAAAGACCAATAGATAAAAGTGTTATTTTTGAATTTTTGATAAATGAATTCAAATTAACATAAAACTCTCAATTAAACAACCTTTGCTTCTATTAGCAATGGACTGGTTTCACATTATATACAATTTTAACTTTACTTTTTTTTGGTTACGTTTTTAGAAAATCTTAATCAAAATATGAAATAAACTGTAGTCTTCGCCGAATTCTGATTACTCTTATTTAATAAATGCCTTCAGTTTAGACGCATTGATATCTATTTCTTTGATTCTCTGCTCAGGAAATTCAGGTTTTTTCAGATGAATGAGTCTGCAGTTCGTTTAGGTTTTTAAGACAGGCCAACATTGGTGAAGAAAAGAGAAAACCTCATATAATAAAATTTGTTGGGTGTAAGCTATAAACAGTTTTTTTGCATCAATGACTGACTTAATATTAAACAGAGAATTTGTATGAATGAAATTATAGACTGTACTAATACTATAGTTAGTATAAAATATCTCTGTCTACGAGTATTCTTGATTTTTTGAGATGAGGCACGCCTTGTGAGTCATTGAGCATTAAATAAGCGCTATTTAAAAATGATTGTCAATCCGAATATCCATTTCCTATGTTTAATCACATTTATTTTCAAGAAACCATAGGCTATTTTATTCGATTTTTAAAGTATTATAATTATTGTTTTATTTTTTGAAGTTTTACTGAATAAGGTTTTACATTTGATAGTGTATTAGGATTAATGGTTTATTTTTTGTGAAATGAACCGAAATTATTGTAGACTTTATAAAAAGAAGATTTCTTAAAATTCAAATTTTAATCATTTAATATGATTTATATTTTCAGTCCTCATTTGAAATTAATTACCTAAGAAAAAGATTTGACTAAAGAATAGACTTAATGTAACTTAAGGTTTAGTGTAATGACTGAGGATTTGAACCATAGTTTTAATTTTGATAAAACTTAAATTTTTTTGGTATTAACTCATGATGAAAATGATAACCAAATGAGACTATTTGATAATTAATTGATGAGACAAATCATTATGAAGGGTGATCTAAAAAATTTGAAGTTTTGTTAAAAATTACAGCTTAAGATTGAAGCAAAGAGCCATTACAAGGACTGTACATATTTGAAGCTATTAATACTTATATTACAATTATGGGATAGGATGAAGAATTTCACATAAAGCTGTTTAAATGAGAATAGCTGAATATGTAATGTAATGTAATGAAGTTTTTGAACTACATTTTTTTATAAACTAGATATTAACTTACTCTAACGTTACTAATGCCTGTGTTCAATCTTTATTTACTTGTTTGAATCGAATCTAATGTAAATTAATGATACTTTGCATTCAATCCTAATGATAAGCTTGAAGTTTGCAGCTTCTGATAAACTCTACATTTATTAAACTTATTTTTTGGACAAATTTGTTTATAAATTACAGTAATGTTATTCAAATTTTCGCACAATTTTATCTTTCTAATCAACGCTGATTTATTGTTCAATGATTAAGAATATTATAGTCTTATTGATTGAATCTTTATTGTGTTAATCCTAAGCTTTCATTGAAAGTTTTCCTCACTTATTATAAAGATTATATTAGCGACAAATTGAGCCCATGTCTAACTCAAATGTGTTGGTATTGATTTGAAATCATAAGAATAACATTAATAAAAATGTTTAAATATAAAATTACAATATTAATATAGATTTTAAAAGTAAGAAAGTTAAACAAATTCTAATTATATGAAAACAAAACAACATTAGTTTGAACATTAATTTCAATAGAGAAAATTTAGAGAATATTAACATCTATAATATTTAATGTAATATAAATACAAATCTTTCAGACGATTTTCATTACAACGCGAAAACGAATTTGAATGGAATTCGGCTTAGGATTCCCTCAATTAATTTGTGCTTTCCCTAAGAAAAACCCTCTTGAAAAACATGCGATAATTTGTTATATTTATTCATAAATTAATCTAAATTATAAGTTATAGTTTTAGAAGTTCTTCAATGTTCAAAAGCTTAATGATACTGACTATCCTTCAGTAGAAGTTTTAATATTATGCAATTTTCCATTAAAAAAGATTATCATTATTAACAATTGAGTCAATCCCTGAACAAATATTCATTAGAGAAATTGCTTTCAATGACAAAGACATTAAATAAATTATTACCATTTTTATTATATGAAAATATATGGTGAACACTACTTTTGAAGTACAAGTAAATCGAGTGGATGAGCAAATTTTGAGTTATACTTGTGAAGGCCCGTATGTTTCAAGAATAAAGCATTAGAGCATATGGTTTTTGGCGTATAATTGAAAATAGGATGAGTTGATGGAGAAGGAGAGCGACTTCGATCTGCTCTGCAGTTCAGACAATCATTAATTTGACAGCAATTTGAGTCTAGAATAAACTAAATGCTATTTTTGTAATCTTTGGGGTAGAAGTATTCGCATATTTATAATGGTATTTATTTTGATTGCATCCCTGTATGCGACGAATAGTTGCGAAAAATATCGAAACTAAGTTATGATTATGTTTGCATTGCTTGAGTCAGTCATTAGTGTTGAACAAACACTTAATTCAGTATTGAACACAATTTATGACTAAGTTTTTACTTAAACAAAAATTTTGATGTTTTAGCTTAAGTTCAGTCATGTTTTCACTTTTATTGCATGACATAACTTATATGGGATAATGCTCTGCATGTTTTTTCAGCAATAAAAACAAGAATATTCTCAGTTTCATATATTTTTAATGAATTTTAAAGTTTGAAAAGTCAAAGATAGAATCTTTGAAACTATAAAAACAAATAAAATTCACCATAACATCAATTTTCTGCGAGCTCTTTATTTATGTGAGAAATCTTAATAGAAATGATGGAAACATAAATAGGATAATAAACTCAAAGTTATTTTCAAAACATTTAATAATTAAATAGAGAAAAGATTTAGTTCTATTAAAAGTAAAAGATGTTTTCTTGAAAATTTAAACTCTATTGGAGTGTAAAATCTCTGTTAAGAGATATAAAGCCACTAAAATAAATGTGGCTTAAAAGCGAATGGGCTATAAATTTGTTTTGATGTAAAATATAAGCAGTGAAAACAGCTTGACTTTCACTGCATAACAATATACAGCACTGTTATCTTAACACTATTATCCTTAACATCAAATACATTTATTATTCTAAATTTATTTCGTATTTGTTCTATTATTTATCGATGAATTATTAGAGTAATTCATAATTAGGTTATAGACTTGAACGCATTCACAATCTTCTATTGGAAAAGAGAGCTGAATCACGTAAAAATGAGAACTGAATACTAACATCAATTATAATTCACAGACTCTTCGATTTGTTTTCATGATTCTCTAAACTATTGCCTTCAATTCCAGTACTAGTACTTAAACTTCATTTAGACTCAAGATAGAGAAGTTCTCTTTCGAGGTCTTTTCTCTCCTCAGACCATATGCTTTATGCTTATAATAATTTAGCAGTTTCTGCATATAATGCACAAACACTTTTCCAATATTGAATTTGTTAGTATTTTCTAAACAGAAGCTTAAAACAAGATAAGCATTACGGGTGATATGATTTTTAAAAAATAGACATGAAAAATATAGTGTATTCGCTAAAAATGCCACATTGAATGAACACATGTATAAGAAAGTATTAAAGCAACGCCGGTTTATTTCATGCAAAAACAAAGGTTTCAATCGAGGTTTCACAAGGGATTAGAAGTGAAGCTCTTACGTATCCCAATTTATAACGAATTCAACTTTTTCAAACTGAAATGCTTTTATTGCTAAAATATTCTATAAAAATTAATTCAGCGGAATATGTGATTGCATTGCATTAGAAAAAGATTGATTTTAGGAAAAAGTTTCTTTTTAAACCTTCGCCGATACTTTTGTCAATACTCTAAAGTATATAAAAGCAATAACTAAAGTTGATGTTAAAAAATTCAATGTTTAATCGCTATTGATTTTAGATGTTAAATGAAGATTATTTTGGAATAATTTGTTAAATCTTCCATGAATTTATATCAGATATGCAACAAATTACTCTCTTCTTACATTAGAAAAGTTATCTATTGACTTTCACAGCAATTTTAAATGACAATTACAACTGATTGATCAGAAAAACGCACTGCAAAACATCAATGTTTTCCAGTTCAGCTCAAACTCAGGATAATAGAGCTGATGTGCATCGCTTATTATGCTTAGTTTTCAATGTCGTGTAAAAACTTTGATAATTAATTATCTAAAGTGATGGCTAATAATAATGCATTCTTTTGATAACGACATAATACTTAATTATGTATTTAATTATTGCATCAGAAGTTCATATTAACTGAGCATAAAATTATAAATGATTTTAATCTAATAAGTTTGAAATGATATATCAAATGATAAATATGAATATCTCATCGAATTTGGAGTTTAATTATAAAGATTTAAATTGTTATAACAAGACTCAAAATGATAACAAAAGCAATAACTATTTTGAATCCGTGTAACCCAAAACTTGATGTTCATTTATTGCACTCATGCATGCTTTTTATAACTAGTGAAACAGTTGACGAGTTCCTATTCTGAAATTTGATATCGAGAATAATTACTTCTTATTTTTTCAAAAATAGAAATTTCTTATTGAATTTGTAAGCGTTTATTGATTTGCTTTCTAAGGCTGGTCTTCATCTTAGAAAAACGAAATCTAAAATTACATAAGAGGCGAGCATTTCATTATTCCACAGAGAGCTTCACCTCATCGGAAGTGGAAATGTTGTCGTGAGCTTCTATTGCCTCAAAGCCAGAGACTTATAGATTCGAAACTAAAAGAAAACGTCTAAAAGAAAGATAGGGAACATTTTTTTGGATAAATAATTTAAATACATTGAGCCCTTTCTTGTGTATGAACTCAACAAAAAAGCCCTCCTGTAGAGCACGAAAAACCATTGACTTATGCTAAAGACATTTTGCATGATAAAAGATATTGAAACCAATGAATATAATAATTTTTCTTTGATTTAGATGTTCAAACATTTCAGGTCTAACTTATTATAAACCTGAAGATTATTAATTTGAACTTTCATGAAATGATAGTTCAGTTTTTGAGCTTTTTATTCTCATTTCAAATGAATTGATTTCAAAAACTTTCCAATGTTTATCAATGAATGAATTTTTCATGAGTACATTGATTTTTCATTGCTTCTATTATTCTCTATTATTCTCTATTCATTCTATAAAAAATATAATGAAAAGTAACCTAAATTAACTTAGATTTATAAAAAAGTTAACAAGAAAACTGATTTCCATGAGTTAAAACTTATTCACCCTTTCATGAAATGTTTGAAGAAATTTTTCTGCTAAAATAGATCTCAAAAGAATTTTGTATTGTTTGGGAGTTGTCTTATTTGTGTTCTGTTTGTGATCGTAGGTCTCAAACGTTCAAAATAATAAATAGAAAAATAAAAAATGGACTTCAATTTTAGGGTGGGTTTTCCTTTGACTCACAACTGCAACCCTATCGATAAATCAAATTATTGCGAAATAATGTTGAAAACTATACTGTAGAGTTGTTAATGCATTTTTGGATAAGCTCTTCATTATTCAAGAGGATGGGGTTTTTCTAATATTAATTCTATGAAAGCTAAAGCAAAGCTAGTTATTATGATTTGATGTTTAACTTCAAATCTTTCACAGTTATGGTTTTAAATATTGTGTAGATTTTGAAAACCTGTGCCAAAACCCATATCTGACTTTAATTGATAGATTGACTTATTTTTAGTCATTTAAATAACTTGAAGAATAGTTTTGGGTTAACAAATATCAGTGACTTCAACATATATTTGCACCATCAATAAGAAAATAGCAAATAAAGCGTATTCTAACTTTAGTACCATTCAAAATATTTTTCATGTCATAAAATAACTTTAAGGATCAAAAATTCCAATTATTCAAAAAGATTATGAAGACTATAATTAGCGAATGAAATCAAAATGAGTTTCAAACGTATTATTTCTGAAATGATTCAAATACTTTCAAATGAAATATATATTTAAGAGTAAATGTAATGCATTAAACGCGTGGGCAGTGTATAAAAGGAATCAAAAATGAAGCCCAGATGAGAGTCAAGCAATTCGACGCTTTTAGTTATAACTTAAACTTAGTTCAATGGTTGTGTTCTCACTAATGTTCTGTTTATATTAGCAACTTTTCTTTAAAGGCAGATTTATCTCACTCAACGATAGGCATCTTTAAGGGTGCATTCACTCACACATGTGCTCCTCTTTCTCGTTCGGTTCATGTAAATGGGTTCGGGATACTCATTGAGGATGCCATCCAAAGAGAGAGAGAGAGAGAGAGAGAGAGAGAGAGAGAGAGAGAGAGAGAGAGAGAGAGAGAGAGAGAGAGCCCTGCCTTCTCCTTGTATTAGCCCTTAGACTCTGTGTATTCGGGCTCTCAATATATACCATAAAACTATGATTCAAAATACAAATACACTATCAAACTGTCTCCCTTTAATAGGATGTCAGAGAATGATATATTTTTCAGTCAAAATAATACAGCTTTTCATATGAAATCTATGAACTGTGAATTTCGAATGAGGTTTTCAAACTCTATGCCTAGTCTTCATCTTTTGGAATATATTGATTTCATTGGAATTCACTTGAACTTGAATTGAGAGAATATTTGTGTCAAATCTAAATAACTTGAGTTTTATGAACAGTTTTAATAATAGAACCGAATACTAACTAATTCATCGTAAATTAAATAGCTTACAAGCCTTAACATTTGTTTGTGAAACCACTAACTGAGTGCGCATGACTTGTATGGAGAAAAACTTTTTTGCGTAAGGTTTGCACAATACAGGCCTCACTATTCAGTTCAGTGCTATTCCTGTTCTTTCTATGACTAAAGCAAAGTGTTTTTGGAAAGAAGTATCTCTACCTTTATTACTGTTGGGAAATAAGTTATAATAAACTCCTGACTAACTTTCCATCTGAACCAAACGTGTCTCGTGTGTATATTATAAGAAGAAAGTATATGTGTTTATTCGCATGAAAAAAGTCGTGACTTTTTATGTCATAATACTATCGAATACTATGTCATATCATATAATGTTCATCGGAAGTGTTGTGTCAGACATAGCAAACAGATCAGGTCTGTGTCTATCTAACGGAAAAACTTTCACTCGCATCGATTACTAGTGCACTAGTTATTAGGTATCAATTCATAATCACAAATATTAGAACACCATCAGTATTGACCACTTTTTATCTCTGATTCTTCACGATATGTACCACTCATTTGGTGTCATAACGTGTATCGCAATAATAATTTAATAATATGTCTGACATCGAATCACAACATGTCATTAATTTGACACAACTCTCCCAAACTCTATTTCTTCGATTAATTAATTACAGAAGAAAAAGTTTACAAAAACTTCTACTTAACTGCACATCAAAACCAACATCAATGCTAGTCATCAAACTTTATATTTTAATTCTACTTTTAACCATTCAATGTCATAAACTATTTGCTAGTAATTTACGTAAGTCTTGTTTCCAAAACATTTCTTTATTGATTATAATGTGTTAAAACTTGAAAAATAAATATAAATTTCTTATCTCATAATAATTGCACGCACTTTAGAAAGTTATGTCAAAAGTATTTTTGATGTGTTTATTTTGGAATGACTTTTGTAGTGCAAGATAAATAATAACTCTTAAGTCTTACCATTCTATTGGTATAAAAGTTTGAACAAAAAGTTTTTTAGTCCAATACTGCATAAGGAAATCCTAATTACGATTGACACGAATATGGTTGCATTTCTATTATTGAGCCTTTTTTGCCATATGTCTTACATAATTAGTATTAAATTTGAATATTAAAGCAATAATTGAGAGAACTTTTCACTGCACTTATATTTTGAGTGCATTTCCTAGCATTAATTCCAATTTTATAACAATTGAAATATAAGTTATTTCTATAATAAGAAATGTTAAAGTTTTATCATTTATTCAACTTTTTCCTCTTTAAATAAATAATAAATATATTTTTGAATAAGTATTAAGCTTTAGTATAGAAAGTTGTTTCACAAGTCAACGTTTCTTTAAAATATATCCTTTGTGAAAAAGGAAAATGCAAATACATTTGATGTCATGCTTGATAGAAAGAATACACTGAGAATTTAATCCAATAATTCAAATTTTATGCATTATCACAAAAATACTAGAGATATAGTTTTCAACATTATGGCTATTTATAGTCAACAAATTATACTTCTCATATTAGTTATCAATTTATAACTATATGATGAAAATCATTGGAATAATTCATGTTTAAGCAGCGATCGAAGAAATATTAATTTGAAATTAATGGAAAACTTTATACCTTAAGGCAAATTTGATTAATTTATTTATGAGTTTTTAATAAAGAGGTTTCATTGGATATTTAAACCTCTTTTTGGGTTCGTTTCAATAATACTTAGGCTTCACAGAAAAATGCATTGAAAAGTGGAAAAGAATTTGACTCAAATATATGCGCCCCTTATTTCAATACGTAAAGTATTTTGTAGAGGCAAATGTCTCACAAACCTCTTCCTCAAAAGCTATGGGATTTATGAGGACTGAAATAGCTTTGAACTAAAACTTCTGTACATTCTCCTTATTGTGACTGTTTTTCATACTGTAACAGCCCTTCATGTTTCTTAACTAGATGTGCACATCAATCAGTTCCTGCGAAATGTTCACCCGTTTTTGTTCGTTGATTAAAAATTCAATAAATCCTTTAACGAATTTTTAGACCTT
>JAQFXV010002231.1:0-10921 GCA_034694065.1 Camisia spinifer
CTTATTTTTTCACTGAAAAAATTAAAATTTGTGTTTCTCTAAACAGTAATCACTTATAAAGTATTATTACTAGTACTTTATAAGTGATTACTGTTTAGAGAAACACAAATTTTAATTTTTTCAGTGAAAAAATAAGAATCAAATTCAGAGTCATTTATTGCCTTTTTGAAGACATAGATTATGATATATTTATATTTATTGAGGATCTAAAAATGTTTCATTAAATTAGAATATAATTGTTATTCAACTTCTCATTAGTCACAAATGAAATCAGATACTAAAGAAAGAATAAATTATATTCTTTACACAAAAATTAAGAAAAATATGATAAACAATCTTTAACTTTTTTGTCACTATCGGATCCGAGTTAATTAATCGAACTTAAAATTGCCTTTCCTTCGATATTCGTGTTTTTTATTTAAAGTTTTTATACTTTTGAAAGATTAATAATATTTTGTTAATTGATAGAAAACTTTGTAAAGAGAGCCAAAAGGAGAGAACTTGAAGAGAATACTTTAAAATGAAAATTCACTAAAAATTAGATCATTGCCAATACATTGATGATTGAAATAAATTAAAGAAAACATGTAGCTTATCGAATAACTCAATTTAATGAATAATTTAGATGGTAATGTTTGGTTGAAGTCTCGTCTCGTTCGAACAAAACTTTTAAAAACTCAAATATTGTTTAGACTTATCTATATTTCAAAGACCTTTCAATGTATATGTTGTGTATTGAATTCGAATCAATTAAATTAATAAGTTTTCAAATCGATTTTATTTGCAGAATAAGATTAAACCAAGGATTTATTGCAGCATCAAATTCATGATTTGACTAAATTCAAATCGTGAGGAATTATTGCATTGTAAACGTAATCATATACAGTAATAACAGATGTTTTTACTCATAATATCCTTCAAATCAATTTCTCTCAAATACCAATTTTCGTCCAGTTTTCATAGAGAGTACAGTTCTTTCATTAAACTTTTAAACTATCAAATCGAAAAGTTAGTTAATGATAACTATTGAAAATATTTGAATGAAAGTCATGTCAAAATCAAAGCTATAATTGTAATAAAGATTTTTTGAAACCCTAATGCTTGAAAAAAAATTTTGAAATAGCAGTAATGCCTTTCAATTACACGGTCTATGCATTGGAACTTAATTTTTCAATTATTTAATTAAACGAAAAATTAATAAATTTTTGCGAACCAATAAAAATTTGAACCATTCAATACCTATAGCATGAAGTGTGCGAAAATGCGGGTCATTATTACTGGTCTAAATCAAGTAAATTGTTGATAGAAATAAATAACTGAAGTAACGTTATTCGGTGGCGAGAGTTCACTGTCCTTCGATATGAAGCCAAGAAATGAGTTTCTGGGTGTTAGAGGTAGTTATATAGCTATACATGTGTTAAGATTTCACAGAAAATATGCGTTTTGTGATGTGCTGTCTTGCGAATCATGAGGAAACCTGTTTAGCGTACTTTCAGTCTTGAGAACGAGGTTCAAGTACGAGCCAATACAACTTCATAACTTCAACAGATTTAGTGAACCTCACATTTTGACTGCGAGTAACTTTAAACAACTTTGACTTTGAACAGTTCTATGAAGTGAATTTTTTTAAAAAGTATTCGGGAATTTCAAGTATTTATAATGTTTCTTTTTAGGCGATCATAAACTATGAATTATTATTATGGTTGTGCATAAACATTATATTCTCTATTTAATTGTTTTTGCCATAAATATTTGTTCATCAAATCTTATAAGTAATAATGAAAAAACGAAAACAAACATAACATTAGTTTCACCAGAAATATCATCGTCAACATTACAAACATCAACATCATCGTCATCATCAAACCCATTGTTTAATGTATCGCTTCAAAGCCAAAGTAAGTTTACGTATATTTTCCTCCTTTTCTTCAATTCATTTTTTCAAATTATTCAATGTCATGTCGATCACATTTAGTCATTGATGTCACAAATCAAAGACAAATTTAAATGAGAGAACAATCTTTCCGGTGATAGACAGTTAATGTGGCGCCTCTTATAGTAGTAATGATTTTTACTTCAACTACAGCTCAAAACTTGAGTCAACTTTCTGTAGTTCATTGGCTTCAGCTATGCTTCGGAACTTATACATTGAGTTGAGCCCAACCAAAAAATGCATTTCTTTTCAATTTATTACCGGTATTTGTGAATTATGCAAAAGATTTCTATTCATAAAAAGATCATTCATGCCAAGCAATATTCGTTCGATAAAAAGTGATAATGTATTTAAAAATCTCGTTTTGGGAACTTTTCTTTTATTTCCCCCTAAAATATTTAAAACAACTTTTTCTATCTTTCCCAAAAATTTTACCCTTTGCTAATTACATAACAACTTTTGGGTGTATAAAAAGTTGATCAATTAAAAAAGAATCAAATGGCGGCTTTTAATTGTTTGGCATTTTATTCTAATTTCAAAATAATTGGAAAAATTTATTTTAAACTAAATAGTCTCAAAGTTAATGAATTAATAAATTTGATTATTTGAATTGAAAACCAATTTGAGTTCAAATTCTTTGAAAATTATAAGTTCAAAAAACTTTATTTCACCATTAAATCAAATTATTCGGAGTGTCTTAAGGCGAAAAGTCCATTAGAGATCGCAACCATTTTGACATTTGAAAAATCTTATAAGATATTCGATAATCGGAGTTTTTGAACACTTTTAAGTGATTTGTGGTAATTCATACTCTCATCGCGTATTGTAGTGATAGTATTATATTAAGAACTAAGAAGATTTGAAATTACTTTTATCATATTTTAAGGTTCGCTAAATAAATAGGCGACCCGGATATGTGAAATTGTTGATCAGTAAATCACATTTGGAATGAGGGTGGGATTCACTGATTTTTTACATATAACATAAGCTACTGTTATAACATGCAAAATAGTATTTTAGGTCAGATTTGTTGGACTGCTTAATAGGCTATTATGTAATACATGTTTATACTTAAAATAATTTGTTAAAAACAAAAGACTTGCAAAATAATACAATTATATTCTCTATTTTATAGGCACTGATGATATACTAAGTGTTGAAGACATTGAACTAACGACAGCATCAACTGATGATAATAATAGTTTAAGTTATATTTATGATAATTCTAATTCTAATTTAAAATTTGAATACAACGAAAACACAAAACAACCCGAATTAACTTCAATTCCAACTTCATTATCTTTATTGTCTTCCACTTCCTCAGACCTCATATCGACTTTAGATCCAAAGTTATTAAAATCAAACGTTGTTTCTCAACTAAATACTAGTAAAACAATAAATCAAAGCGAAGAAACAGGAGAAAAAAGAAGAACAAATGCAAACCCCTCTGTCGATGACATAATTAGTGGTATTATACAACTGATTGGTGGAAATGTCAAATTATCTCGTCCTCAAATCAATCATAAATTACAGCAAATGGGTCAATTGAGACCAGATCCAGGATTGCACGCGACGCGAATCAACAATCGCGGACCACCTCAAGTCTCGTTTGTTGGTCCACCCGTTTATCACATGCAAAATTTAGTGCCTCCGAGTGTTTTAATAGGCCCGGGAAGACCTGCAGGCATCGCATTACCGTTTCCACCTTCACATTTAGCTCGATTACCCTTTCCATCAAACATCTCCCCAACGAAACCACCTTTTATTATACCTGAAAGTGATGTCAGTTATCTTTTAGGACTAATGAAACCTCATATAAAAGAAGAGACGAAAATCATACCAATGAAAAACTTGCCAAAACTTCAAACTTCTCAATTGCACGAAAAAATTAGGGATAAAACAACTTTTACTTCTGTTATCAATTCTCGACCACTTTTCACAGAAAAGATTTTAGAAAATACTTCGATTTTACAGGATTTCATTCGATCGAATTCTATGTATTCAAACTTATTGTCTTCATTATCAACACAATTATATGGATTGAATAAATCAAAGGTAACAACACTTCTGCAAACGAGCACAACAGCCATATCGCAAACTCATTCAACTTTACAAAACTCTTCGAGTCTATCAGAAGAGCCCATTTCATCATTTATAATCCCGATTCAAAAGGAAAATCCTTTACCAACCGGTCCCATAACTGATTGGCTACCACTTTATGTCCCGCCGAGTATTAAAACCAATGAATTTGCTTCTGAAGAACCGATCATTATTACAATGCCTGACGAGCCGAGTGTTTTCGAGCTTATAGTTAAACAACAAATTGGACCAAAAACATCGACTCCGTTTACAAATATTGATCCGACTTCAGTGTTATCAGCAAAGACTTCAAAGTACATGAAAGAAAAGAATGAGTTCCCTGTATCGAAAATAATAAGTCCCACAACAACAACAACTAAAGTTATGATAACTTCGACAAAAAGTGAAATATCGACAAATTCTATCAATGCTTCGACAACAATAGCAACAAATAATATAAGTATGAGTTCAGAAGAAGCTGATATAGTCTATGGAAGGCCAGCGCCTATAAATCACAACAAACCAATTTCACCCTCTTTTACAACTAATATCGAAGAAATAATTACTCTTTTAGGTTCTGGTGAAATGTCAACCAAAGCGCAGTCCATTAGTTCTACGCCAAAAAATAACGTAATTCCTGTCGGAAGACCAATAGTAATACCGGTAGAAATGGATGAAGTGAAGCCTCAAGTGGGCGCCAATCGACCGAATCATAATAATCGTCAGTCTTCCGGAGATTCTGTCAACGATAGCAAACCAGCCAATAATAATTTAAAGCCTTCTATTGGAATCGCTCCGACATTACAAGTTGGTTCGGGAGTGAATGTAAACGGTGAAGATTCTAACGACAAGAATGGTATTCTTCAGCCAAACGGACAGATTTCGCAAACAAAGCCCCTGATTGTGAGACGACCACCGTTTAGACCTCGTCCTAATGTTCCAATAGTAAGAATTGACACATGTATTGTTGGAGACGATTCGACCTGTGAAGCGGCTCTCAATGAAAAATGTCTAACAGAGCTCGGCTTAAGTTCATGTCAATGTAGACCAGGATTTTCAAGAAATATGGCCCGAAGTCCTTGTGTTCCCGTTATATCATTAGCTCTTTCACTAAAAGTTGATCGAATAGGGGATAAAAAATTGTTATTCAGTCGCAATTTACTGAACTCTGACAGTGAAGACTATCAATATTTAGAATATGAAAGCTTACAAGCAATTAATTCAGTTTTTTCAGCATCAAAGTTGACGCGAGTATTTTTGGGATCAAAAGTGAATCGTTTCTATTCAGTGGCCGGAAAAACGATAGTAAACGCAACCGTTAACTTAGAACTAAACAACGCAACGGTCTCGCCTTCGATCAAACGATACGTTCAACAGGAACTGTCGCGCGTTATCGCCATCCGCAATAATAACATTGGAGAAAGTCAATTATGGGTTGAGGGAAGTCTTAACGCTATTCCCAGAGTAGATGATCTCAATGAGTGCTCGAATAATGATCTTAATGACTGCTCCAAATTTGCGAAATGTATTAATGAATTCGGAACTTTCAAGTGTGAGTGTGAGGTTGGATATGAAGATAAGTTCTCTAACGACAAATCAAAGTCTGGCCGCTTTTGTTCCGCTTGTTCTGCGCAGTATTGCTCTAATAGAGGAGAATGTTTTGTGGTTAAAGGACAGCGAGAGTGCAAATGCAAAGGAAATTTCATTGGCTCTAAATGTGATATTGACGCTGAAGTACTCGGTGTAGCGCTCGGAGGCTCTGTTGCAGCACTTATTATCATTATAATTACCTTTTTATGTTTATATATGTGGAAGTAAGCCATGCGTTCAATCATTTTTCACACTTTCAATTATTTAATACTTAAGTAACTTTTTGTGGTTTTTTACTGTTTGCAGTCAAAGATGGAAAAAAGAACAACAGAAGATGGAAGCAATGTCTGCCGCCAGTGGTCACACATTTAGCTATGTTAACAAACAGGCAGCAAATGCTTATAGATTGACAATTGATGACCGGATGAGATGGGCTCAAATTGCTGAGGCTATGGCCGCAAATCCTAACTATTCGACTAATTATTATGTTGTATGCGTTTAATTATTAATAATAAGCATGTTTTAGAATACTTTTCTAAAAAGATTCACTGAATTAAGTTAATGCCTATTTATATTGTAAATTTAGAATCCGGATCAGATGACCACTAGTCAGCATCATCTCAATCATGTTTACGCCACTCCTAATCGCGTTCAAAGTCCGGGCACAATACTCAACGATGATTTGTGTGCATATGAATCCCGTCAATATTCACGATCACTTCGTCCCAAATCACGTAACGCTTCGGTTACAAATCACGGATATTCAATGGTTAGCTTTTTTCGATTAGCTTTGAATTCAACCTTCATCTGATTAATAAAACTTTTTTTAAATTTATTAGAAAAACGGTGGAAATGATAGCATTTATAATGAAACTGAATTTTCAACAAGAGAAATGATTTATTCTCCGACTCATCTCATTCCTGCCCCGCGATCACAATTCTCATATTCATAGTTTATTTATTATATTATTTTTATAATAGATATTAAATTATTAAATAAAAATCTTACAAAAAATGTTTATAATAAGAAATTTTGAAGAGAAAAGTTTTATAAGAAAGCTAATCATCAATCATTTGATTGATTACATTGATTATATTTGAAAAGATAAATTTGGAAAAAAAATCTATTGGTAATGCTGTGTTCTGTTATTGTATGATCTCATCATAATCATCATCATATTCCTCATTGTATATTCTTATCGAAATGTCATATTCAGGAACAGGTTGAGTACTATCTGATCAAAGCTTTCACATGAACGGAAGAACGTGTTCTATCAAAACTTTATTGCTATTCGAGGTCACAATGAGATAGAGGCAAAATTCCTTGAATATAAAATAGTAAATCTTATGTAGGTTTTTATTATATAAATAAAAGTTGCTTTTCTAGAGAACTCATTTGAATCAGGTGTTGATTTTAGAATTTACTCAAATTTCATGATATTTAAGTGTTAAGTTGTATATATTGACGAATAGTATTATGAATAAATTGGTACAGTATTTGACAATCTGATAAAATTTTATTATTTCCTTTGCAAATATATAACATCTAATAAAAGTTGACGTCATTAGAAATGTCTTGAGCTCTCTTTCAATCTTGAATGAAGTCCGACTTTGAGCTGTTGTTGACTTCATTCATTTTAAAGCATGTGATGCTTGTTCTCTCACTTTTCCAATTTGAGAACTTTGGGTAAGAAACAAGTTTGTTGAATATATCGGCGAAAGTTGCCTAACAAGTGCTCACTTGTCCAAAGTCACTGATCTTTCTATATAACCTGCCATAACTTTGAACATTAAGTTGAGAGTGAAAAGTGAAAAGTATAAGACGAAAAATGCAGTCAATCACCTAAAGGTAAAGTATTTTCCACTTTTAGCCTCTTATTGATGACCTTTATATGACTATAAATCATAATATTAAACAATAGTTTTTACTCTCTATTATTAGTTTTTATTAATAATGCAAATCTAATATTTATTAAATATTCAGCGGAATATTTTAGAGAAACAGCTCTACAGTCTATAACAGATGTATTTTAAGTCTTAACAAAGTCTTATTCTTGAAAAAGCTTAAATTGAAATACAAATTTTTAATGAAACTAATTCTAATTTATTTATTAATTACTAATTTCTGTGACATGGAGAGAGATATTTTTCCATATTTCTCAAATAACTTTGACAATTCATCTGTTCTGATGCTGAATGATTGTTATTGTAGAGCTTGTGTTAAAGCTTGAAATTCACCTGTTATTGACTGTAATATTTATAGTTTGATATACTTTATTGTATTTGTTTCACTAATTTAATACCATTACTAGTTTTTATTCGGTCATTGATGATAAGATAGCTATTCATCGGTACGGGTAGTCATGAAGTAAACTAAAGTGATAAACACTTTTAATAATTATTATAGATGTAATAGAATTCTTAAAGAGTATATGCTTTCACTATTCACTATTTCAAGTTTAATTTGCTTTTGTGTTCATGTTATACACTTAATAATAAGCATTTTTCGCAATATTATAGGAACCACTTCATTGTCATTAATATAATTCAAAGATCAAATATCAGGTCATATTTGCATTTTTGGTCTCATATTGAACTGTGAAAATTTCTTTATAATACAAAAATTAATGGTATTATAAATGTTGGATAATGATAATGCATAGAAGATTTACAACGCTTACTAGCATTTTACTATTGGTTCCTTTTCTCTTATTTGTTGTTTTACTCAAAGGTTAGTCATTTATGATTTCATTTCAATATTAATTGAAAATACAGTTATTCGTAATCCTTTTAAACTATTCAATTTTTCAAGTTTCTCATTAATCATTTAAATATAGTTCAACACAAACGTTAAATTTTATAAATTTTTACTATAAAAAAACATTTTTCAATTGAAGTTCTTAACATTTGAAACTACTGAAGGTTACTTCATGTCTATGTATTCGCCGTTAAGTTCATGTTTAAGTGAGACTAAAGAATGATTCAATTCTTGGTCGAAACTCTCGCGTGAATATTGAGATTCACTAAAATCATTGAAATTTTTCATAAATTAGTGAAATTTAACAAATGTCGAGCAATTAATTAAAAGATGACTCAGATATTTTCGAGTTAAATGTTAAGATGTCATATTATAAGATAATTAGAGATCTTAACATTTAAGATAATAATATTCGAATTTTATATCAGATTTGATTGGATATTCATTGAGATTCAAAAAACCCAATCAATTAAATGGTTTTAATTTCAATTAATTGTTTGACAAACATTAATATTTCTAATGAAAGCATACTTATAAATATAATGTAAACTGTGTTACAAATTCTTTCTATATATCGCAATCATGTAAAAAGTCATAAAATTATCTGATTTGAAATAAATAATGAAATAAGAAAATTTCATTTTTTTTAATTTGATGACAGTAAATAAGCGAAACATTTTTCCTTCTCGTTCAATATATATTTTCATTATTTTCCTCAATATTTGTTTCAAATTTAATGACTATGACTTAATTTCTATGACTTTTTTACATGAGTGCCACTCATAGATATCACAGTTATATGATATTCACAAGTCGAAACCTATTCCTTCGTTTAAAAATATCAATATTTGTCGAACAATTAATTGAAATGTTAGTTCTATCCTTACCTCCTTTGAAATTAAAATTATTGAATTGATTAGTTTTTTTTGAATTAATTTAATCTCAATGAATATCTGAAATAAAATTTAATTTTTCTCTTATAATCAACAAAAACAAACTCAAGTTTGAAATTTCTTAAAACTTGTGCCTTTAATAAAGAAGAGTCAGTTGGGCTTATGATAGCATTAAGATAAGTTTTAAACTGAGTTGAAGCAAATTTTATCATTAGAATAAGTTAGTAGTTTTCAACAGTAAGATTCCTCAATAATACTGAACTTGAAATAAGTTGATTTTAATTTTTAAAATAATCGAATTCTCTAAAGTTTCGTATCTCAAGAATTTATTCTCCAATAAAATGAAGGGTTAAGAATCATTTTTGATAAAATTAGTCAACTTGAAGACTTGTCTTGTGAACTCGTTCTTATAAATAGTGAAAAAACTATGCAATATATAATTAAACAACAAAATTGAATAATATGAGAATTTCCAAAGCCTCTGAACAACAATAAGATGAATTAATATTCTATTTTAAAATTAAGCTATTTTTCCAGTAATAAATTATAACTTAGAGTCAAATACAGAGGTGGTGTGAAATCAGACAGCAGAAAGCAAAATGCTGTCCGACTACTCAGACATTCGGATATTGATTTTCGATTCAATGAGTTCGAGCATGATATTAACCTCCAAAATTGCCATTTTTGTGACAATTTTGAAAAACTTCTCAAAAATAGAGAATTTTATAAAAATTGAAAATTAAAACTGAAATTTTTGTTTGCTCTCTACCGAATGGTTCATTTAAATAACGCTTGAAATAAATAACATATACATCTGCTGCCTGAATAGACAACACCAAATACAGACTTCAATAATATAAAATCTTAAATAAAGTACAAATCTAAGAGCCATCAGTTTGACGGAAATGAGTCAATTTTCAAGACATTTATGGCACAGACTTCAAAATTTATAAACTCCTATTAGAATTATCATCAAATCTTCAAATATATCCCTTTATCTAGAAGTTTGATAAATAGTTGACTAGTTTTATATATTATATTAGTATTATATATATATTAGTCGTTAAAATGTCATTTGAATTTTGGTAATCGCAATGAGTCAATTCTCTCGTAGTTCTCGAGCTCTTAAGAAAAAAATTCTCAATTTCAACTCGCGTTTGTAGATAAAAGATTTTATAAGTAGGCACTTCTGTCTGTCCGTCTGTCAATATTTATTTTTTATTATTTAATATTTTTATAATTTTAACATGATATTGATATTACTAACTTTATTCCAGCATTTAAAAAGAGTAACAATATTTTACAAATTGTTAAATTCCATTGTTGTTTAATCGCTTCAAAGATTTAAAACAATTGTGAAATTTAATCACGAGTCAAAACATTACCGAAAGAGCAGCTCTTGAAACCGTATCTACTAATTACTTGAAAGCTGTGTTATCCCAGTATTAAAATACCACCTGATAATTATGCCGTTTATATAAAAAATTGAATCTTATTTGACATTACAAAACAAAAAGTAAAAGTTGTGAAATTATTCATTGTTGACAAAAATGAACGACATAATTGAGGTCACTTTTTTATAACTTTTCATTATATGAATAGCAGTGGAGAAACGCTCTCTGAGCGAAAGCATATAATAGAGTAAAACGCATACAAAGTTTCGCTTCA
>JAQFXV010002232.1:0-10921 GCA_034694065.1 Camisia spinifer
TTATATAATTTGACAGAACACAGAATTGAAGTTTTTATGCACTTGTGTTGAGTTTTTTTTCTAAGCAAAGTACTTTTCTCATAAGTAACTTAAAGCAAACTTAAGTTAAATTTAGTGCATTCACTAATAAAAGTGTTAGAAGAGAAGCAGTCTATAAGTGAAAACAAAGAATCTGAATTGAGTCGCTAATGTTGAAGATGGGTTTGATGAGGATGTGATGTTGAGATGGGAGTCATAGTGACTTCAGAGTAGAGGTGACGCAACCAATACAAACTTCTTTTCACTAAACGAGTTCTCACTTAAAAGCCCTCTAATGCCAAAACGGTTGCGTGGATTGGATTCTGTTTAAGAAAATAATGTGCGACGACTGCAACGGTGGCTGATCTGATGCCAACCAAACAAATATCAATGTTTCCATATATCCAAACCGATAAACAAACGTAGAGATACTTTGAAAATATTGACTTTTCTGCCCCAAAAAATCATAGCTCTTTCTCTGGCGACTAATAATCGATAAAATGTTTCGCTATAGTATGCAAAAGGGTAAAAATATTAATCTTCACAATAAAATATGCTTTTAAACATTTTTCAAAAATAGGGCATAAAATCACACTTATTTTGGAAAACTTATTACTTAAAAGGGTTTTATGAAATAAGGGTTAAAAGATATGGATTTTTTCCCCTAAAGAAATTAAGAACTTTTTTCAATCTTATCATGATTTTTAAAGGATTTTTCGGGTTAAGTTAGCATTTTTTCTTAAGTTCAAAACTTGTGTATCTTTATAAATTAATTCGTTATAATATTATGAATGACCATGATGCTTAGCCATAGTTATGCTCTTATATTGAAAGAATCAGAATATTCTTTATATTGCTTTCACAATACTAGTAAGTGAACAGTACTATTGGGCCAGAAATCGACTCACAGGGATTATTCTCTATAGAAAATATGGCAAAAGGAAGTCATAATGTTATGGGTGGATCAATTCTAGATCAGTTAGAGGTGGTTGACATTACAGTCATCATAATAGATAGTATCGCAAAAGAACATTTGCCTCTCGAATAAATCTCGTTAAGTATAAACTTTCCTGAATAAAAAAGAGAGGAAAAACTAATATGTTGCTATTTTGAAGCTATTTATTTACATTAAACGAGTAGTTTACTTTAATACAACTGTTAAATAAATTTTTAAATACAATTTCAAGCTCAAAGTAAGCCCTTAAAAGTCTAGAATTTGATCCATTCTTATCCTAATACAACCGAATTTCAAAATAGAACTCAATGTTCTTCCTATTGTTTGTAATGTTCTGTTTCGAATCAAGTAAACTATTTTATTATTCAAGATCTTGTTTTCTTAAATATAAGTAAAAGTTTTTCAATTATGTCATGATAAAGAAAAATATTAAGATGAAATATATCATTGCTTTTATATTACATTTTATATTATATTACAGTACAGGTCAGGAGTTATCTGTTCCGATTATACAGGTTCCGTTTTGCATTCGTAGAAAGTGAAAAAGCGCTTATTAAAAGTATTGAAAATACTAATAGCGCTCAACTTTTCAATTATAAGATCTGTTCGCGTCCTTCACGATCGTTGCTATGTATAATCGGAACAGATAACTCCTGAGGTATATTATGCTATTCGAAACGTTGATATTTGAATATTGAATATTCGAATTCATATTAAATCTCATACGAATGACAGAATAATTGAATAAAGCAACGAATAGTTTCCAAATCTATCTCTAGGCTTACTTTTATTGAACAATAAATGTTCTGTATTTTATAACAACTTTTCGGATCATTCTCTGATTGTTATAGTTTTGTTACTCTATATCATACGAAATGTTGATATCATTCAATATGAATAGAATCAAGAAATGAAGAAAGCAAAAAAGAGAAGAATGTTCTGTATTCATAATAAGGAAGACTTTCCAATAATGCACGAAATGTTATAGAATAAAAGCACCGAAAAATTGTTGAAATAAACTGATGTCAACTCTCAGTTGAACTCTTTTGAAAAATGAATGCCTTTTATCATAAGATCAGTGCGAACACAGACCTAATAGTGTTTCTATCATTAAAATATATGAATGGTATTGCTTTTATTCAACTCTATTTGTTTATTCGCGAGCCATTAACCCATATTTCCATTAGTCTCTATTAATTGTAAGTAATTTTTTTCCTTTTTTAGGACTCAGTTCATGCAATTCATATAATCTATTTTCAGCTTAAGGTTCATTGTTTTAACTTCAATACAAAGAATTATGCATTAAGACAGCTGAATATTATAAGTTTATTAATTCGATTGTATTAAATTTGATATATGTTTATACCAAACATGCCATCATTTGCTCTAATTATAGAAATGCTTTCTGTGAAATAAATTCATTTCTGTTCGGAGACAAAGAAAGTTCGTTTGATTCGCGCTCTCATTCCTTAACTCATAAACTTATTATCTGATTATTCCTTGAATCGCATGAAAACTCGAAATTGTATCGATTTTTGGCTTTTATTCTTTAAATGACTGTTTTATTATTTTACCAAATTTTTGAAGAAGAAAGTTATTGATTAGAGTTTATAACATTGAATTTTATGAAAGTTTTTGGTTAATCGATAGACTAATGAAAGCTTCGTATTTATAAACTTTCTCACTTTCTCACTAGTATTTTATTTGAAAAGAGACTCATTTATATAAATAAATAATTTAATGCACAGCTATTTCTCAAGTTCTGAAAGTTAAGTTAATTGGAAAGCATATCATTATAAAGCTCTCGTTATTTCAAATTTTAGAACTTGAGATAAGCTGTAGATTAAATTCAGTGAAAATATTTAGAACAAACATAATAAGAAAGTCATCACTTTTATTAATAACTTAATTTGAAAATACAGTGAAAATGAATTTTAAAAATACAAATGAAATAAAAACAAATTTTAGTGAAAGCACTCATATAGAAAATAAATGTATTGAATCTCAAGTAAACCAATAAAAGAATCGTGAATAGAATTTTTCTATTGTTATAAAAACTATTAACTCAGAACTCAGTTTTATCAAAAAATCAACTGAATAAGTAGTTGTCAATATTTCTCAAATTTTTCTATTACAAAGTATTGGAAATTCCATAAAATGAATCTAAAACATTGCTTTATTAATAACTATAATAAATTATTGTTTTATGAAAAGGAAAGTTTTTCTGAATCATTTATTCTTTTCTCATATATTTTCAAAAATGAATGAAAATTTTAAAGAAAAGTAGATATAAAATTATTTCAAGTGTAGTTTTTTTATCTGGCATTATGTGTACATTTTCTAATGAAATGTTTACTCGAAATAATCCAAAACATTAAACATTTGTCATTTGAAAATCAATAAAAAAAATCAACGCATCACTTGTTCACATAATTTCAATATTTATTTCTCATACAAATAAGAAGTTCTAAAAAGATTATAATTGAATCTAATTTTAATATTGTATACTTCAACACATTAAGACACTGGCGACAAAATATTATGACAAATCTTGAAAATTTTGCTTAAATACGTATTAGAAATAAGACATTCATGAATAAAAATAATGAAATTTATGCGTATTATACGAATATTCTGTGTTTTGTAGTTTTAGTTTTTCTGACATTTGACTACATATTATTTATTGCTCTAAATTCTATAACATTAGTTTTTATCATTCATACTAAATGGTTAAACCGTTTATATTCATTCAAAACTATGTGCTTATGAAATAAGAAATCAGCTTAAAAATATGACTTTATCATCATTAGAATCATTGATTTATTCCACAATAAGTTTTAAATTGTGTCAAATAATTGGAACATAATTAATAAAATAACACTTTTAGCATAAAGATTATTACACCTTAAGTATCTTCTTTTGATAGTATGAATTATCATATTATGTTAATAACTTTTGTACAGAAACAGCACAGTTTCTCTGATGACGAAGCAGTTCAATAGTAGTTCTTATAAGATATTTTCTAAAAACTTTTAATTTGAGTTCAATAAAAACTCTTACAATACTGACTGCAATAAGTCAAATATAATGCCTATGAAAAAGTATTTTTTTCTAGTTTTTGTTTAAAAGCATTTCTTCAAAATTTAAACAATAAGTTACTTGTTACCAATTTCAATATTTAATTCAAATTAATTTTGCTTATTTCGAACTCATTTCTAGAGAGAGAGAGAGAGAGAGAGAGAGAGAGAGAGAGAGAGAGAGAGAGATCAAGAAATTTATAATTTGAATTGAAATATTAAAATTTTAGGAATCCATTCAAGTGATAGATTTTAACAAATTTGTGATTTATTCCATTTTTAGGAATATTTCTGGCATAGGAAGCGAACTTAAAGTCAAAATCATAAAATGTATAAATCTTCACAACTCTTTTGTTAACTTTTTGTTATAAATTGAATGCATTCTTTCTAAAAATAACTTAAGATAGAATTATTTGTTACTTATTGATAGGATAAAAATTGTGCTGTCATTCTTTGAAGGAAATTTTGGAAGTGAAAATATATTATTAACAAATGTTAGGATCATTTCTTAGGTAATAGTTTATTGATAAAGCAATGCAGTGCTCATTCATGAATCCGAAACTTTTCTCTTAGAAGGTAAGCCGTTTTGCTGAGAATCGATTTCATTCGAATTATTTTAATGAATCGGAAGAACAATCATTCGACTTTAGAAAAATATAAGAATTTTGGGCAGATGGCCATTGTAAGCATGTTTAATTAATTTTTGAAAACTTGAATTAATGGCCGTGACTCTGGAAAAAATTCATATTTTTCATCAAATTTATCTCAAAATTATTCTTATAACCATTCCTTTAGTACGTTCTAACATTAAAAAAGTCCAAATAAGAATCATTATTCAGATATTCATCAATTATTTCAGAGATACGGCTTGTAAGTCATGTTTTCAAAAATCAATTAAACATGCTAAATAAGGTCATCTGCCCAAAATTTATATATTTTTCTAAAGTCGAATGTTGTTCTTCCGATTCATTAAAATAATTCGAATGAAATCGATTCTCAGCAAAACAGCTTCCCTTCTTAGTCTCATATACTTTATAGCATTTTGATTTACTCCTCCGCATATTTCCCTAAGAATATGAAATTCAATTTTCTTATTGAATAGAAAGAGTTCCTGAGAAAAGACTATGTGTTTCACTCTAATTAAAACCTAATTTTAAATAAAAGCTCTTATAACACAATGAATTCTTGTTAAATCTCAAGTTAATATCATAATTAAACTGAAGTTTTCAATTTATCATAATATCAACTATGAAGATGTATTCAATTATTATCTTAAATGAAAAGCTAATTACTTCGAACTTCACTTTCCAAAAATTGTTCAGTAATTTATACAAAAGCTGTTACCTTACAGTACAAAAGTTATGGAATTATTTTTACCCCAATTGAATTCGTAATGCATCGCAACAAATATAGATTATTCGGTATTATATGAGTATCAAATGCATCAAAAAATGTATTCTTATAATGCTTTTCAATTTTTGATGTTCAAGAGGGAATAATAACACATTCAAAATATTGAACTCTTGGGGGCCAAACTGATCGGATTTTATACATCTGTATACAGAATAACAATTTCCACAGTTTAAACAATCAAAATTTCGGAAAGTTATGCAATTTTAAAACATTTCCAAATTCTTTATACAGTATGTCACGTACTCACTTGTAAGCACAGATAAGCAAGGTAAACTTTAAAAGGGGGTGTAACTGGCAAAAGTTGAAGGGGGTATCAAAACTCATCATTTTTATAAGGGAATATTTTTCGAAATCGACGATATTTTTTTTGAATTTTTATCAAAAATTCTATTAAAAACAAACGAATTTTCGCAGAAATCTTAGGTTCGATTTCTAAACATTGTATGAAAATAGTTGAATTATAAGATTAAATAATAATAATTTATCTTTATATTTATTATTGTCTCGAAAACTCTTAGAAATTTTTTATTTTCTCGAATTTAAAAAAAAAATTGAACTGAAAACCAAAGACATTCTCCAAAAAAACTTGGGGGGGGGGTCCGTTTTAGGTTTTAAAGGTCCTACTACCTTCACCCCCTTGCTTATCTATGCTTGTAAGCAAAAGTGTTTTAATTGATAAGGTTTGTAACAATATGTTGATTCATCGCTAAAAATCTAATCTAACTCATTTACTTACCCGAAATCACCAAATTGAATTAAGGTCAAAAAATCATAAGCTTTATCTATGAGTACAGCAAAATTGAGCAATCCGATTGTTTCAAAAAGCCATTCCAGTCGAACTAACAGGAATTTCAATTAAAAGCTCTATTTCGTTGTTGGTTGAGTTCATTGAAGTTTACATTATTAACATCTAATGATATTGTATGACATTATAAAAATAGTTTAAGTTAATTATAATGCTGAGCATTCTTGAAATATTTGAATTTAGAAAAATTCTCCTTAAAAATGAGTTTTTAAATAATTTATAGTCATCATTCTTTTCTTGAGTGATTTCAAAGAGATAAAAAGTCATGTATTCAAAATATACGCGTTTGTAGTGGTATAAAAATTAAATTTTCAGTGTGCGTACTGAATGCCTGATACCTAAGTTTACTTTCCATTTACTTATGAGTAAAGTTATATTAATATAATACATAATATTTTTTATTATGATTCTCAAACACAATAATAATGTTAGTCAAACATACAAAATAAGTCACTCAGTATCAGAAGCAATGATTGGTGTAAATACAGAATACTATTATGAATATTGTTGAGGAATTCAATGAGAAACAGTGACTAAATTGTAAGAATAAAAGGAAAAACATGTGATAATGCAAAGGTTCAAATGATGAATATCGAGGAAATAATTGAGTTAAACAAATTAGATCTTAGATATTGAAATGCTTCTTATTCGAGGATATGAAAAGCTTTTATGTTTTAGCTAAACATCTGTCAAAATAATATCTTACGTAATGTTTTGAGGTCACAAATATTTTCATATTCAAGAATTATAAACTAGTTAAATGCGTATTGTCTGTAAATTTAAATCAAATGAAACATCAAATTAATCTAAATAAGTATTTTCAACAAAACAAGGAAAACAAACACCTTATCAAAAATTTAGTCTCATTATAGTTTAAAGGCAAGTACTTTGAGATAATTAGGAGTCAGAAATGCTCATAAACATTTCGAAATTAAAAAACATTCTAAATGTTGCAATAAATATAATATTTTAAAAACTTGTCAAATGCAATATAAATCAGTTTACATAATATGATTCCGAAGAATTGTATTAATACTCATTTTTTGCTTTATTAAATACTCTAAGAAAATCCAATTGATAGCAAAAGCCTCGCCTACAGAAATATCTTCTTAGAAGATCATAATATTATGATACGCAATATATTAAAACATATACATCTCATATTTATAAATATGGCTGAAATGCATTGTAAACCTATGGTGTGTAGAAATGAACGCAGATTTGAGATGTATATGTTTTGATATACTGCATATCATATCTTTAACTTTTCAGATTTTATTAATCTTTTTGCACAAATATCTTCTAAACTGTTCTAAAGTCAAGAAGAATCAACAGTGGGATATAAATACCATTATGTCATAAGTGATAATTCTAGAACATTTGAGATATCATAGAATTACTTTATAAGTTGCGAAAATAAATATAAGGGAGAAAATAATAATAGGATCGAACGGCAAGTTTAATGTATCCGATGACATAAAAAAATCTTTATCTCTAACTGTATTTATGAGATTTGTTATGCGAAGTCAGATATAAGAAGAGAGTAAGAGTATGCTCATTCTTATTTCTAAGAATAGCTCGAATATTAAATACATCCATAAGTTGTTGCTTTCCGTATTTTGAGATCTGAATCATAACAAGCACTGAATATAGGGTTACCAACTTAATCTCGCCTCAAAGATGGAGAAAAAACTACAAGGAGGACCCTTATACTAAAACAATACATTTTTTCCATAAGTTCATAAATACACTATAGAACTTCACGATACAATATTGCTATGTTTATACATTGATTGTTTCAATTTAAAATCATATTTTTTCTCAGCTTTTGCTTAAAGAATTTGCTTATTGTAAAATTTAGAAAATCACTTTGAAAAATTGAATTTAATGCATAATTCAGCTTTCACTTGAGACACCGATATTCTGTTTCTTCATCTGACCATAAGTTTTTCATTGTGCTGAATACGCATATAACTAAAACTTCTGACCAAATTATAAACTTAATGATCTAGATTTTGTAGATTGATTATCAGAAAAAATAAATAATTCAAATAATACAGAATTTAGTGAATTTAGTTATTCGAAATTATATTGAATTTATCTTTTTTACTTCTCTTCAGAGAATGAGAAAACATCTCAAATTGTTTTCTAATGAACAGATAATAAGTTTTTAAAGTGAGTTTTGTAACTTGAGAATTATTCTCATGACACCTAAATAGGATTAAATTTGCGTTTATTGTATAATTTGGATTGATTAAATGTCTTAACAGAAATTGTGACAACTGTAGGTTTACTCCAGCTGAACACCTGCGCTGAACACTGAACGAATGGTCTCAATGTTGGAGTATCTAACGTAAAGCTTGTTAGTTGGCAACGTTAACTCAATAAAGTTATAACTTAAGCTGTATAACTTATATATGTTATATAGCTTATATAACTAATAAATGCAAATAAGAGTATTAATAAATTCCTTATATAACTAATAGTTAAAGAGTCTTCACTTATAATTTTACATTAATTCATTAAATTGTGTACAAACATCAATTTTTAATGTATTCTAATTTCAATTGAAATAGCTATCAAATTAAATGATAACTTTTGTGGGGATTATTAATGATTAAAATTTGAAAATCCTCCTAAAATAGCAGACAATTTTTGAAACATATGAGAAAAAAGTGCAATAATTGAAAACTCCAGAATAATTCATTATTCTATTTACAAAAATATCGGTCGACTCATAGAGTTAGCGAATTAGTAAAAACGTTACGATTCTGTAAATAAAAGTGAATTTGTGAACAATTTCATCGGTTAGGCATAAATTAATGTAATAAGAATGGATTCGCTTCAAACTGAAGGTTTATCAATCATCATATCAATTATAGACACAACTGTTAGCGTATATAACGTATCTCATTCAGTAGTCATGTTATACTTTTTCCTCGTTTAGTCAGTTCACAACTACATTTGAGCCAACCTTCAAATGGTGTTCTATTTCTAACATTTTACTTCCTAGAAAAATGAGATTATTCGATGATTCGATTTCACAGAAGATTTCGCTTCATTTCACTAGTAAAAAATCTGAATTCCTGTCAACTAAATCGATGCAAATTTTTATTTTGAAATTTATTTTTAAGGTTAATTTGATTATAGTTTTTTATTTCTATTTTAAATGCTATTCCGTTTGAAACCTAGTTTCTCATACATGTCATTAACTTAGTTCATGAGCTATTATATAAACGGAAAAGAATGTATTTTTATAACGCTGGAAATGCTATATAAACTATTTTTAGCTCTTTGTAACGATAGAGCTAATGATAATCATATCTTTTCAAATAAATGTGTTATAACACGAAATTCTGTGATTTCGCTTTTATTCCTATTTATGTATTATTTTATTGAGAATAACTATTTTATTGGTTGAAACATATTTCTGAAACAACTTATAATTATGAATCAACTTATAATTAAAACTTTCAAATCTTTCTATTCTAATAAATTCATAAACATTGCTTCGAAACAAAATCAATTTTCAGATTTAAATATTTTTCGAGGAAATTTCAACACAAAGTCTTCATAATTGCAAACTGTTTTATGGTTGAATCTTGTGAAGTGAAAATTTTTATTGAGCCTGATTTTCAACAGTGAAGATGAATAGCGGACGTTTTCCCATTAATTCAAGAATTTTGATTCATATACAGTATATACAGACTCATTGCTTGTATGCCATGAATTAAATGAAATTTTTGAATACATTTCTGATACTTTGTTTGAAATATAACTTAATTAGATTTGAAGTTAGAGCGAACACATATTGGATACTTTGAATGAATGTTTATTCGAGGAAATTATAAAAATTGGATGAGTTCTTAAGAAGATCTACTTTCAGTCAAGACGAAAGTTTGAAAAAATAAGATAAATTTTAAAATCTAAACTTATTTCTTAAAGTAATTCTATTAATGACACCATAAAAATAGAAATGTATTTTTGAACGTATTCAATGTGTCTTAAAAAAGTTGAGTGACGTTAATTGCATTAATCTTAATGGATAAATGAATGACAAATATCGTAAAGAATTTTACTCGATATCTAGTTAAAAACCATTTCCTGCATCAAAAAAAAGTAGAAAAAGATGAGATAACTTTGAGATTCAATACAATAATTATTCAAAACAGTTATTTATCAAATGTAATTAGAAGTAACATAATAATCAAGCCTTAATCATTCATTTCAGTATAAAATCATAACTATTAATCAATGTGATGTTTTATCTCAAGTGTAATGCAATGTAATCACAATTTAATTGAAGTCGTCTGTCTCTATGTTTTCACAAAAGCTCGGTCTGGGATCATAACATTTGAGGTCAAACCAATCTCATTAGAAATAGCGTCACATCTAGAATGGGCTACAATTCGAAATTTCTAATATCAAAATGTCTTAACACTTTTTACTATCTTATTTCTCTGAATGCCAAATGATTATTCCACTTTTCAATCACGCAAAAATCACTTTAAGTATTTGCTAAGTATTAAGGCTAACACGTAAGTAATTATTCAGTTATTAATTGAATTTTCAAGTTTTTAAAATGTGATTTACAATGTATAAGTCATATGTTTAGTTAGTATTGATGTAATTCATTGTAATAGACATATAAAG
>JAQFXV010002233.1:0-10920 GCA_034694065.1 Camisia spinifer
ATAGCTTGCTTTGTTATATTCATTCGAAAACTTGATAACCTCACAACTTTCTGATTTTTCAATATAAAGATGTAATGATATTGATTTGAGAAAATGAGATGAAATTTTTCTAGTTCTTGTTTATTGCATATCTACCTATTTTTAACTGTTTGGAATTTATATTAAGCAAAAAATAGTGTAATACCATATTATGTATAAGTATTACATTCCCATAAAACCCACACCGTTTAGTTTCAAAGATGTTTATTCCAAAATAGTATTATATTATATATCATACAATTTTTAAAAATCTACTTTCTTGTGCAGAATAGTAAAGGTGCTCACAGTCAGTGTTCAAGTAAGTATAGAAAGGAAAAGTCATAAATCAAGATAATTAACCGAATATTCCATCAGATTTGTTAATCAAATGAAAGAACTGAGTCAACGGTTTTTTATTTATCAATTAATAATTCAAGACTATTACTTAATTGTTTAAGGGATGGATCATTTGCTATTTGATACTGTACTATAAATAATTTTCTCAATATTTCTTAGTGAATCAAATTTTCTGTTGATTCTTTAGATCATTATTCGATACCCATTGCGATGACCTAAAAATTTCTAAACAATTTAATATATTTAATAAATATAAATAAAGATATTTCTTCCTCTTAACAATCAATTTCAATTTCTGAAGCAATTGTGTAAACAAAAGATTTGCACGAATGTAATAATACATGACATTTTTTGATTCAACATTATTTTCTTTTATATTTTAAAAAATCGGAGAAAAAGTACAATATTTGAACATAAAATGCATTAACGGTAAACCTGTTTCCTACTAAAGTGTGGGCAATAGTTTGACAAACGTTCTTAAAATCAAAAAAACTGATGACAAGTTTTGTTAAGAACAATAGCCCACAAAACTTAATATAAAACATTGTGTCAACTGTTGGCACATGTTTTTTGATGATTTTTCCTGTTTTAATATAGTCTACTCTTATTCATTTTTTATGTATAGATACTAACTGTTGAATTAGACCGAAAAAACATTGAATAACAATAAACAGAAAACAATAAACTAGAGTGATATTATTGTGGGTTTATTTTCATCCACTAATACCTGAAAAGGAGTCATTCAATTATAATTATAATAATATATCAATAAATTATAAGAAGACAATAATCTCTAATATAGAAGGCTTTATCTCAAAAGTATTATTATTTTTCAGGATCATTATGAGAATGATAGATACAAATGAATTTCAACAATAATAATAACAATAAACAGCGCTTTATAATTACATTCGGGAAAATGCACTCAAAAATGAGAGACAAAACCTTTAATGATCGAAAAGTATTGAGAAGCAAATAAATAAATGATTTTGTTAAAGATGATATGCTATAAGAAGTGGTATTTTTAAAAAGAAAGAAATTAATACAAAAGTAATCGTGAAATTACATGAAAAAATTGAAAATAAATATATTCATACAGTTTATATAAATAAAAATAATGTTTAAAATCAAATGAAAGAGATTTATTTAAATTTTAGACAATATGAGCTGCAATAATGGATTCATTTTGTAAGCAATCTTATTATCGATTCCATAGTCAACGGGTAGACGTTTCCCAAACCTCATCGGCTCTCTGAAAGCAGTCCTGTCAGAGCGTTTGCCGAACCTCATCGGCTCTCTAAAGCGACATCGTTTGCAAAGTGAATCCTCTACTGATCTATGACAGAGAGCTACACATCTGGGCGATGAAAGTACTTCTTGTGCACAACAAGTCAGAGCTAATACTACAAAAATCACCATAAGTTGTCCCTTAGAAGTGACCAAGAATGACATGTCTAGTTTCTTGAGATAAGGTGACATTTAAATAATTCGCCTTAATAGTAGTGACGATGACTATGATGAGTGATTAGTGATGGACTCAATACGTCAAACAATGCCTAAAGAATTAAAAGAAAGCTGTTTAATAATAATTGTCGTAAAACAAATATACAGTTATTTCCCAAAGAGTAGCACTTAATGAGCTTTTCTCAATTAGCTAATAGAGTAGACTTTTGTAGCGAAGCCTTTCATAAAGCTTTGCAATATTGCAAGTTAGAAAAGAGTTGAGTTTATGTTATTACAGCATTTTTGTCTGTTTGAACATCAAAATGAGATTTCGTATTCCATAAGAAAAACAGTTCTCGATTTTAGCTTTTTATTTCAAAAACTAAATATGTAATAATGACTATTTTCATAGCTTTTGCAATAGAGTTGCAAAAGTCATTTGATTCAAACTTCACTTGAGTTGAGGCCAAATATTTTGGATTAAAGGTCTGAGATATCGCAAGAGAACATGACATTAATGATACTTAAAGCAAAATTTTTATTGATACTGACTATATATTTCAATTTCATATTTTGATATTTGAATGGGTTTGAAATAAATGATAAAAGTGAACATATCGATGAATCTCACCTAAAACTAGATTGAATTACAAAAAAGACCATCAAAAGACTTCTTAGAACTTAGAATTATTGGTTTATGACCATAAACTTATGGGAAAACACGTTAATAATGCATTGAATAATGAGAAATAACTTTATCAATTTTGTTTATTCTCCAATAAGATGAATAACTATTAGATTTCAAATGGCAATACACTTAAACGTGTCATCATATGTATTAAAACGTGACTTCAGTTCATTCAAGTAATCAAGTTTTCCAGAAATAAATCGAAACGACTTCCATTAGTGCTTAAACAATCAACTTTTCTTTCTTGTACTTAAATATCATGCAAATCCTTCTAATTTACATTATTTATACCGAACTTTTAAAAAAGTATTTTTAAAATTCAAGTTTTCTTTATAAGTTGATTAAAAGTAATCAGAGTTATGAAAAATTGGATTAAAATTATTTGAAAACATTTATTGAATATTTGAATATACTTTTTTCTAAGCAAAAATTGGATGTACTATATATTTGTGGGTATCAGGACATTTGTTCGTCTGAGACATTTGTTCGTCTCAGAGACGAACAAATCTCTCAGACGAATAAGCGGACCAACAAAGGTCTCAGACGAACAAAGCCCCTATGACATTGGTGGAAACATTGCAAAAACATAGTATTTATTTCATTTGTGTTTTATCAGACGAACAAATGTCTCAGACGAACAAATGTCATAGAACCAAATATCTTTGATAAATATAGAATTCGATGCGGAAGTGATTTTCACACATGACTTACTGAAGTGAATATGAATTGAAGTCGTTAAATATTTCAATTAGAAAACACTAAAAATGCTGGACATTCAACAGAAACATTCTAATTCCGAGCATCAAATTCTTAAATTTTTCATATTTTCTGAATAAAAAATTTGAATTGCCTAAACAAATTATTCTTGTTGATATTTTGTTTTGTTGGTTTCTCACACATAGCTCATCAACAGGTGTGAGAAACCAACAAAGTCGAAACATATGGACATAATTAGCATCTCATGTCAACTCATTTCAAAAGACAATTAAACTCAAAATATCAACAAAAGAAACCCTTTCGCACATCATCACCAAAATCAAAATTCAAACTAATTTTAACAATAAGTTAGTGAAAACTAAAGTCACTGAATGTAGAGAATCTGTAAAGACCTCGAAACGCAATAGTGTTTGGCATTTTGTAAAAAATGTGCTCAAAAAAATTCAATATAAGAGAGAATCTTTGAACTTAATAATAATTGAATAGAAGGCATTACTATACTTTACATGTATGGCACGCAAAACATATTTAATGTAACAAATATGAGTCTATTCATTGTTTGATAGATCATAATTTTTTTGGGCAATTGTCTCTTTTTTCCCATCATTGACCAACTTTGTTGGCTGGTGAGGAACTGGCTGTTTCTTCAATAGAAATACTATGCGTGAAAAAGTTCGTGTATTTGAAAACTTGAGAGATAGGATTTAATTACACTAATAGGCAATAATTTTATTTCAATTCAAAGTGATTTCATTTTAATCCTCTTTGTGTCTATTATTCAAACTTTTAGAGTAATTGAATGTTTGAGTAGTGAATCGAATATTTTTTGAAAAATCAAAATAAACCCTCAAGTCTTCATCATTTTCCCGATTAAAATTGGAAGCGATTGTTATTATCGAATTCAAAGGAAATTTGACTGAATTCGCATAAAAAGCTGAAGAAATATTGCGCGCAGAATAAAGTTACTCTCAAATTACATTCGTTGTATAAATGACTTCTCAAAATAGTTGATGCATTTATTGTTTCTTTCAAAGTTCAGAGATATTTTTCTACTTACAAGTCTATTCATAGACATAAAAGGTATAATTTATGCGAAAATTGCGCATAAAAGTTCATTATATTGTAATTCAATGCATTTGTCGGATATTTTAGAGTGTATTTCTTAGAAAATCAACTTTTCCCATTGATTTCACAATAAAATGTTTATTCACCCTTTCTTATTTTTCATTGTCCTTATTTTTACTTCGAGTCTCTGATGTTTTTATCTGAATAAATTAACGTGAATGGATTCTCTATTGATAGCTTTGAACAAACCTTTAGATAACTTGAAGGCAATTAAAATATTTATCGAATTATCGAACCTAACTTAATTTCTATAGGAGAGAGATCTTTTTTGTCGGAGTTAGGTGAATATGAAATAAGCTCATAACGAAATTTCGATAAAAGCTGACCTTTAAAAAATCAAACTTTCACTAAAGATACCATTACTAGCAAATTAAAGGAAGGAAATTTTGACATAATCTGCATATAAATATCATATTTGAGAACAACAAAAGCTGAATTTCAGCTGAAATAAAACAGAACCTGAAATTTTGCATTATTATAAGATGGAAAATAAATCTCAAGTTAATATTTGAACAATAAGGCGGTTTTAGTTGTAATTTTTATCTCGAAATCCATTTATTACATAATTTTGGCTCGAATGGAAAATTAATTTTTAGATCTCGATTCTTTTATCTTGAATTTTATGACAAAGTAAAGTTGTGAAATAGTGAATGTGTTCAAAAACAATCCTTTTCAACAGGAGCACAGATTTGGAACAGTTTTAGCTGTTGAATCAGTGAAGAGATATATACCTTTTTCAAAGCAAGAGTTGCTAAAGTTTTCTCATCCTCATAAAAAAGCTATAAATTTGTTGGATTTTTTCATAAACTGAAATAGACTTCGAATAATTTAATTAAATACTAATTCAGAATCTTATAAATTTGATTATATCAATAAACATGACGAATAATTTATGGTGTGAACGCACGCATTCTATTTATAAGGGTAATAATCCTTTTCATACTTTCTTGAAAACCACAATATTTATAGATTAGGCTCAGGTAAAAGGCCTTAATTAATATATATGTGTTGATTTGCGGAACAATATTAAAAGTTATAATAATAAATCACATTAATAGGTTAGAGGTTTACGCGCTCGTTATTTAAGTATTTTTTATGCTATTTCAAAAATGTGCATAACTATGAATACATAATTTATATTAATTCATTCAAAGGATTTTTTTCTTTCTATTAAAATATGTTTTTCACACTTCTGAATAATTAAATAGCATCAAAACTTAAATTTTATTCAAATTTTAGCAAAGTTTACAGCAAACTGTCTGAAAACGAAAATCTATTTTCAATTTAAATGATTACAAAAATTTTCAAATGGCAAAAGTTCAGAAAAGTTGAGCATTATATCCATGATTAAGTTATTGAAATAAAACTCAAACTTAATGTAAACTTTTGAATAATTTTTCTGCTCAGTGAAGCCTTTATAATTGAATCGAAAGTTTTCTCTATTTCAATATTGATTTGCAGTACAGTATTTTTCGAAACTTTGGAAATTTTTGTATAGTGTTAAAAGTTAGCTAAACTTATTACCAATTTTTTGCATTGGTTTATGAAATCAAAATTCCCTGAATGTTCATTTTAAGGCATTTTCAGTAACATAAAAATCACTACTTTTATAAATTGGCATAAAATACCTATTTATAAAATTAAAAATAACTTTTGACAATAGATTGAATCCTCTTATGATTATAAAATATTCATAATAAAAACTGCAAATGAATCCTAATTATAAGAATTGAAGTTTTAATTATCAATCTATTGTCACTTTTAATTTAATTTAACATAAGTGAGAGAAAGAAAAGCGAGTGTTTATGCAAATAAATAACATATTATGTAAATATAATGGCCAAACATTTTATGTTTATTAATGTTAAAACAATTTAGAAAATGAAATTCAAATTTATTTTGGGAAACGTGTAAAATAATATCTGCAATCAATTCCAGAAAAACCTATTTGACATTTATGCTAAAAGAGTGTCAAAATATCAGAAATTTAAGTGTAAAATTCGTTTCTCAAGTAATGAGAAGAGCTTTATTTGTCATCCTTTAGATTATTTGTTCACTTCATTGCAATAATTTTCTAGTATTCAACTTATTTATTCCGCATTTTAAGCACAAAGAATTAAAAGAGCGCAAAAACATTTTATGAAGAATAATAAAACCATAATAATAGTCATACGCCTTTGCATTTTGGGGAAAACTCTTAATGTATTGTTTGTCTTGTACTCTATGTATTATATGCTCGACAGGAATGACGCGCCATTCAAACTAATTTATTCTTCAGCTACAAAAGTTCTGAGAGTTTGTCTCTAATTTCGTAATTTTATCTAAAACTCTTTATATTCAGCTTCAACAATACTATAGAGCATGGATTCAATCATATCAAAAACTTTTGTTTCGAATTATAATTTGTGAAGCACTTGAAATTTCGCTCGAAACTACTGATTAATCAACAAATTATTGAAAATATATATAATTTACATAATTTACTCGACACAAAGTAAACGGATTCACACCGACACAACTTTAAAGATATAAAATTACTTCCTCTTTTCCAGAGGATATTTATTTATAGATAATTCATTCACATTTCCTTCTCTTCAAGAGATATATAGTGTATTTTGGAAATATGAATCCACTTTATTAATTATTTTATTGAAAAACCTATTTATTTGATTTATATTCAATTGAATAACTTCGGATTGAAATCCAAAACCACGTCTCGAAAAATAACTACAATTACTCGTTCCGAAGCCTTATTTTCTGTTTGTTTGTTTATATAAATATAAATTACATTTTAATCTAAGCATAAAAACATGCTGAGAAGACAAATCTTGAATTAACTATACTTTTGTCACATCATTCAATACTGATGGCTTAATTCATTGAAAATAGCTTTTATCTATGCCTGAAACCTAATTGATACCATTCTATCAGATTTTTGTTTGTGTAAAATCTTCAATGGTTGAGAATATTAATATAAATGTAGTTCATTGAATAAATTGCTAAGAGAATTAGTCGATAGATAGTGTTTTAGTGATGCCGCAAATTCAGTCTGACAAGTCAGCTAACTCTCAAAGTTAAAATACTTTTGCTGACAGTTTAGAATTAAGCTTAGAATCTAATCATTTTTATAAATTCATCTTTCGATTATCCCAAAACATGCGAACCACTAAAATAAAAGCTTCTGTTCAAGTGTAACATTGAATTTTGCTTACGATATAAAAGAAAAAACAATTTTTCATCCCTATAGTGACCAATTCGAAAATAACCCAAATTCTTCTCTGTAGATATGAACTTACTCTACGAATAAAGATGTTCTGAAGCTATCTTAATAACAAATAAGTCTGATCAAATTTATATGAAGGAAATTCTTTGCAATTTCCCATTTCACAACTTCTTTGCAATGTTTGAAAACAAGGTTTAATCTCTATAAAAATAATGGAAAACATATTACAACTGCAAATGCGAACGCTATTTTCATGCTCTCTTTCATATTTATTTTGAAACAAAGAACAATCAGTTGAATCAAAGCTCAAAATTGGTATCATTCTTCAAATGAATAAATAAGCTTCTTTGTAAATTTGTTTACACTAATTAGAGAATCCGAATTTGTATGAAAAATTTACATCAAAAGGTGTAAATAAGCATTTAAATTTTTGTTTCAATTGAGAGCTTAAAAGAGGTAAACTTTACTAAAGTCAATGAAATGTATTATTCATCGGGAAATCCCGTTTGAAGTTTTTTTTATTATAAAACATTTAAAATTTCTTCACAATACAGTAAAAACTTTTAATCTAAGTATATGTTTATTTGATTTGTTATCAATATTTTCTATAAATTAGTAAAGAAATGTTGCCGGAAACCGCACTTTCATCGCAAAATAAAATATACACATAAGTGTATTGATTTCGCTAATTGAAAACTTTAGTCCGAAATAACTCACGTTTCACACTAAGTATATATTTTTAAAGGAAGTGTGCCTTTCTTTTCTCCGAAATGTTTATGTTTATAACAATGAATTTTTGTGAAAAAACAAAAATTCATAATGTGTTGTAGAATGGGGTAAACACTCGTCTAGACTACTATAATATCTCAAATATAAGTTAAAAGGTCCAAATAATAATAAAAAGAGTACGTGAACGATAGTGGTCTAGTACTTGATCGGTAAACAGACTATAACTCCTAGACTTGATACAGATTTTAGTTTTTATGTTTTAAGCATCCGTTCTCTATGTCTCCTAAGATTGAAACTTAAAACTATTTGCAAAAACTCAATTCCATTTTCTTCCCTCATTATGAATAATTAATCCCATTATGAAATTATTTATATCAGATTCACTAAAATCTTCATTCATCAAATAATTTGATATGTCTTTTTCATAATAACTGCTAATATTCCATCAAAAATCAGAATTCTTTTTTTGAGACTGAGCTTTTCTCAAAAAGTTAAAATAATAAATGTTTTATATGAAAAATCTAAACGAATGCACGTTTTAATTACCGATAATTAATGAGTTAAATATTTATACCTAAAAGACATTACAGCGTAAGAAATCGGAGTCATGTCAATAATGATTTCATATAAAAAATTGATAAATAAGAAGTTAGTCCCGCATTATCTTTATTTTATATCAAACGATTCATATACTGTAGAGTGAGTTCAATCAACTATTGTGCAAAAAAGGTTTGAGTTTCTATTTAATGATATGCATTAAGCAAAGAAACAAAAACTAAACAAAAGCAAACAAACTTAAGTGACAAACTTAGAAATTCAATTTAAATCAAAAACATGTTTCTCAATTATTCAACACAACTCTCTGCGAAATAATAGCTTTTTTTATTATAAATTAACGAAAATGATAAATAAATTAAAAAAAAAATCCTTATTATTTCAAAAATATTTCGCACAAAAATTGAGAATTAGTTCAAAGTTATGCTATCCTACAAGAGAAGACACAAAATCGAATCAAAAATATTATATAAGATAATATACAACTTACGGTTGTTAATAATCCTCCAAAAAATTAGATGACAATTGCAAAAAATAATCAGTTTGTGCAACAAAAACTTTAATGAATTATTTCCTCCAAATTTCGAAAGCGACCAAATAGTCTGAACGAGTCATTCAATTTGATAAGTTATTAGTTTTATGCTTAGAAATAGAAATTACACTCTGAACAAGTGATGAACAAACTTTAGGCCAAAAAAGTTTTCAACTTCACCTGTTATACAGTAGTTATAATAATAGAGACTTAGTGGGCAGCAAATGAGGTGATGTCACTTATGAAACTTATCAAATGAAATATGATATACTCTTAAGTGAACTGTACAGAGACTCATATTCGGCTTTATATCAGACCAATTTGTATGGCTAAAAAAGACCACACTTTTCATTACTTCATTACGCATGAGCCTATACTAAGCATAAAACTATAAACTTTGCTTATCTTCAAAAGTAAAATGTCGATTCTTTAGTTTAAGAACTTTTCCTGCTATATATTTTTCATGCTTTACATTATAATTGAACTAAAGAAATACATTATTTATTTGATTAATTTAAATACAATCATAAATGACTTGATTGGGTTTTCAGCTAAATAATTCTTGAAATCATAAAACAATTATTGTTGAACTATAAAAGTCTGGCTTTATATCAATTATTTATTTTGAAAATTCATTGAATGAAATGAAATAAAACTATGAATTTTAAGTAAAAAATAAAAATACGTTTCGCATCATTAAGAGATGAATAAATTAAGTTAATTGAATACATTGTATTATCTTTTAAGCAGAAGCAATATATAAACTTTGATATAGAAAATTCAATTAAAGTTTCAGAAATCTAATAAAAATGATTGCAAACATAAATAAACATAATCAAGAGCTCAAATCGCATTCATTAATACCTTTATAGTTAACGGCTATAAAAGTCTAAAAAGAGTATATAATAAGAAAGCTTTAATTGAATAATTGTTAGGCACAAAATTGAAATTTGCTGACTCGATAACTCGACAGGAGTGGTAAGCGCTTAAAATGTGATCATTTTGAAGATGATTTATAAGGGAGATACAAATATTTCAAACTAAATTGAGCATCAAGTTTATTAAAATTCATTAAAACATAATTTAATTGAGCAAAAATGGAATAAATGTTATTCAAATCGAGTCTCTTTGATAATGAATTTTGATGTTAAACATTTGAGGGTATTTCCAAAATTTCAAACTCCATAAAGTCATACTCGAAATTCAGTTCAAACTTTTCTTATTGAAAGTTTCTTTTGGATTCATTAAAAGAACATAAAATTAATTGAGAGCTAAATGATACTTTTTCTTGGCAAAAAACTATTTTGAAAATAATCTTTTTTTCAATCCACCTCTTTCATTATAAACCTATACCCATATAAGGATGTCTTTATAATTCTAGAATAAGATATACGGAGCGTAAAATAATTATATTCACTTACCCTGGAGCAAAAACTATCATATTTGAATTCTACGTCAAAAAATACATAAAAATTCAGGATTTCAATATTGTAGATTGATCATGCAAAAAACAAATCGGAATATTGTTAATAC
>JAQFXV010002234.1:0-10916 GCA_034694065.1 Camisia spinifer
TTCATATTCAGATTCTACGTTAAAAACTGAATTAAAATCATATTTGATTCATAATTTAAAAATTGAATTTCAATCATCAATTGATTAAATTCTGCAAATGTTGATCAGTCGGTTGTCGATCAGTCGGTTGTCGATCAGTCGATTACGACCCATAGAAATTGTATGCAAATAAGTTATTAGTCTTATCTTTTGAGTAATAATTGAAACTATAAATACTATAAATGAATAATATATCTCATATAACTATAAATCTTAACTTCATTAACAAATATATCAGTATATACGCAAAGGTTGTAAATATGAACTCAAGTAACTGTTACTCAATGAAAAAAGTTGCATAACTTATTGTTAAAAAAAATCTTTAGTGAAAGTCAATGACTCCTCCCTTAAAGACATGTGTCTGACAGACAATAGTGTTATTTTATTGTAAACAAACATCAATTTCAATATTCAAATAAATTCAATGTTTATCTTCATTTTTATGCAATTCAGATATCAATCAAATATTTATTTAATGTTTTTTAATTTCAACTCTTAAATAGTGAAATAGATCTTAAGTTAAAATATATTAATGCCGAACGTTTTCGATCTAAACCAAGATCTTGATCAGGGCTTAGATATTATGAAAATAAATTAGGATTGAATTAGATGTTAGTTAAATATTTATTTCATTATAAAGGTTATGAACTTGAGTTCAACTCATTATTATAGAGACAAAAATTGTCATTAATTTTGTCGATTGAAAACTCTGTTTAAGCCAAATATAGATCATGTAATTGATTGATAACTAAATAATGTGTGATATAATTGAAATTAATTCAGTATTAGAAAGTATTTTAAACAAAGTTTGTGGCAATCAATGCATTGTTGAAAATGAGATTAAATCTCAACTCAATATCAATAATGCATCGAAACGAAGAGTCGGTTATGTTTTTAGTCGACAATTATTAATAGATTGCAATCGATTGCCAAAAGTTAAGGGAAGAGTAAGTATTCATTGAAATTAATTTAAATTTATATGAATTCAATGTTTTGATTGTCTTTGAATTTAAGGCCGTTTTAGTTCACGAACTGATCAAAGCTTACGGACTGACAAAGAAATGTCAATTAATAGAAAGCATTGCCGCAAATGAATCACAATTGCGTTCATTTCATACCGAAGATTATCTCAATTTTGTGAAACATATCAGTAAAGAATTATTGACTCAAACCGAAGATGATATGATTGACGAGTTGACTAACGATGAGTTCGGGATTGGATACGATTGTCCGCCAATTGCACAACTCTATGAACTTATATCAGAAATCGCGGGCTCATCGATATGTGCGGCAAATGCTATAATTAGGAAGAAGTGTGAAATAGCTATTAATTGGTTCGGAGGTTGGCATCACTCACATAAAGACGAAGCTTCCGGTTATTGCTATACCAATGATATAGTGTTCGCTATTTTGCATTTACTCCAAAATGGATTCACTAAAGTTTTATACATTGATTTAGATCTTCATCACAGCGATGGTGTTGAGAATGCTTTCGCGCACACAAACAAAGTAATGACACTTTCCTTTCATAAGTATGAAATGGGATTTTTTCCCGGAACTGGAGATACCACTGATATAGGCTTTGGATCAAAAGGAAAATACCATTCTGTGAATATTCCTCTTAAAGATGGAATTAATGATGAGTGTTATGTGAATATTGTTGAGAAGGTTTTAGATAAAATCAATTTATGCTATAAATCAGAAGTAATTATATGTCAATGCGGTGCCGATGGACTCATTGGAGACCCAATGAATTCATTCAATTTAACGATTGACGGATACTATAAATGTGTTAAACATTTGATTTCATTCAATAAACCGCTTATTCTTCTGGGCGGTGGAGGTTATAATTTATTAAATACAGCAAGACTTTGGACCGCATTAACTGCCTGTGCATTAAATGAAGACTTAGATAATGATATTCCCGATCATTCATGTTTTCTTTCATACCGACCAACTTATGAGCTTCACATCGAAGCCGGATATCGGCCTAATTTGAATTCAACCCAATATATTGACCATATCTTAAAAAAAGTTTTTCATAATTTAGATTTTATAAAATAGTATTTTTATTATCAATGCATTTATATATTTATACAGTAAATGTCATGCTTTTAGAAGTTTAATAAATATTTTTAAAAACTAATTTAATAATAAAATAACTAAAATATTGAATGCTTTTGATGTGGATTATTTAAAATTCAAATTTAGTTGAAAAAAATTCAAATATCGGTTTCTTGAGAAGCATTCGAAACAATGGCATGATTTTGTTCAATGTCTAATTGCATTCCAGCTAATGATCGGTCGAATTCATCTTCAGTTTCAAGCATTGACTCATCGAAAGTGTCAGCAGTTGTGTCAGCCATTAAACTGATATCATTTGGTTGCAGTTCTGACTCCATTACTTGTTCTCCACTATGGGGTGGAGTCAAAGCTGACATTTTCAATGCTTTTCGACTCTCAACATAATATTGATTCGGATGATAAACGCCTTGAGCTAACTGTGGATACCAATGATGTTTACACGAAAAAAACTTAGAGCAAGCGTTCGAATAGTTTTTATCTTTTTCAACGATTTCCAAAATCTATTTGAAAATTAAATTTTTAAAAAAAATGAGAAATCAATAGAAAAATATAAATTAAAAAATCTGACTTCTTTTGAATTGTTTTCATCGATTCCATATCTCTTTAACATTTGGTTCAGATTTTTTTGGTCAAAGTGTTTGAAAGGACATCCATGAGTGTCAGCACTTCCGGGTGTGTTGTCATTAATTATCTTTTGACAGCTATAAGCACTTATATTAACTTTTTTCCCTTCTTTCCCATAATTGTATCGTATATTATATGCGTATTCTTTTTGAAATTTTTCAGGCGTTATCTTTTGAGTGAATTCATCGCGAAAGAAACGTAACGCGTCTTCAAGACTAAGTCCACAACTCTTTAAGAATAGCCCGTAATGAAGACGTCCGTAATGTTTCAAATGATGATCTTTTCGGAGTATTTCATGAATACTTCTCATACAGGGCGGGAATGACTCGACCGCTAACGTATCAATCATTTCAGGAGTTATAGCCTCTCGACCCGAACCGTCTTCTGTCTTAACAGCACTTTTACGGTTCTGTATATGATGTAAATGTAATGAATGTAAACGTGGAATAAGTCTTTCTTCTTCTTCTAACTGATGTAAAGACAGTTGCATTAACTTTAAAACAAATCATAAACAAAATCATTATTACAAAAACATTTCAGATCTTTAATTGAACTCAAATAACAAAATAATGCTTTAATCTTACGGCTAATGAATGCGAAAGATCTGATCGAAATCTGTTACAAATAACAGAAATCATTTCTTGAACCAAAATATATGCAAAACCAGAATTGAGATAAACTTTACGAATTTTCACTAATTCAAGCGCTTCTTCAAAACGTATTCTATAGACCACATTATTTGTCGCTTGACTTAATGAAAAACTCCAATTAATTTTTGGCCATAATTCAGATTTTTCTTTATCGGCAACTCTTTCATAATTGAAACCATTATAAGAAAGTATATCCGGCAGTATTAAAGTCAATGAACTATCCATAAGACGAGCCCTCAATAGTTCACATTCACGACTTATATACCATTTTTTGAGTTCATCGGATCGACAATAATATATTTTCAGCAAAAAGTGTGAGATATGGTCTCTTCGTCGGGCATTCAATACATCCAATGACTTATCACTTCCTTTTGACTAATATTCAAACAATTTTAAACTTAATCTTATATTTCATTTAAATCTAATAATTAAATATATTTAAAGTTAACCTTAATATAAAAGTTTTTATCATATTTTGAATCAGAGTTTTGTAATTTGTTTTCTAACATTTCGAAGTATTGTTTCGTTCGTTTGAATTGTGGACTATTTTCAAGTGTTCGTAACATTTCATCACATATTTGAAGAACTATTTGGGGAATAATTATGAAAACAAATTGATTTCAAATAATTACTTATAATTAATATAATAAATAATTAACAAACGGTTAAGTCTTTCTGAGACCATATCTTCTGATTCTTCGAGTGATATCTTTCCAAAGGGAGGTGTTGTATAAAAGTTGACAGAATATGGATATTGATTAACGAATACATTAGAAACTGATCCATCTTTAAGACCAACACTTTCTTTAATTAACCGATTCTTACGATTTGTTTCGAATTGCATTTCAATTGTTATCAATATTTCGATTAAATCAATAAAAAAGGTTAAAATTTATTAAAAAAATATCAATTGTTTTGTTTAAAATTCAATAAAATATAAAATAATAAAAATTTTTGATTTAAAACTAATGTCACAACTTTTGGACATTAAATCGAAATCTGTTGACAATAACATAAAGCAGACAAAAAAGCGCTAATATTTCCCGCTTTAATCAAATATCATCTAAAAATCTGTTTCAATTCAATAATAACGTCAACTTTTCCATAAGTTTTGATCCCATTTTCATAAAAATAGCATTAAATTCATAACATTTAAAATAAATAATAAGTTATAACTTATGTATTGCTTGTATTTCATTAAATCGTAGAAAACATTGAGTCATAAGTGTTTACAATAATTAAAGAATCGATTTGTAAACAATTGTCAAAACATAAACATTTATAACTAATAAATAATTGTAATTTCATTGACCATAAACTTAAAATCATTTGAATTTTTGTTTTAATTTCAAATGATATCAACATTTGAGTAGAAATTAGATTAAAATCATATCAATTGAAATCTATTGGTATTTAATAATAATAATTAATATTTATTGAGAATGTCTTTACCAACGAGTGGAACACTTCTAATAGTTCTGCCATTTGTGGCATCGATTTTGGTCTGTATTATATATTATATTCAATTATAATTAATTATAGATGTGATCAATCATTACTTATATGACTATTAATAAATTCATTGATTTGTAAAACAGGCGATACTTATATTTTCGATTCTATTTGTTCGACGATATCGTAATCCATATGAAACCGAATTGAGTACTATTATTACATCAATTATATCAATGGCAATCGCATTACTCACTTGTGCTCTTTTGCCAATTGATATATTCATTGTCTCATTAATGAAGAATTCTGACGGAACTTTCAAAGTATTCATTCATTCATTAATTCATTCATTAATTCAGTCATTCATTCATTCAGTCATTCATTCATTCATTTAAATAATATTTAACTTAAATTTGTTTTGATTTATAAGGAATGGGCCATAAATGCTACACAACGTGAAGGCATTGAGGACGCAGTTCTCTATTCGTATTACAGTTAATATTTATATTACCTTTCATTTAATGCTCATTTTTTAATAGGTATTATCATTACAATTAATTATATAATTTTTATTCTATTTAAAGCTCTTTATTCGTTGATATTATTCTGTATATTCATATTGATTCCATTCATGTACTTCTTCTATGAAGAGAAAAATGAGGACGGATTCAGTTCAGAAGGAGTATGATTTCAATTAATATATAATAACTATTATAACAAATAAAAGGATTTTGTCTAACTTTTATTATTTATCTTAATTTTTAGCGTTTCTGCAATGCATTCAAATACAGTTTAGTCTTTCTGTTTACAGCAGTCGTTCTTCTATTACTCGGGTATACATTATTAAAGTCTAATTAAATAACAATTTCTTATTAAAGAAATGATTTGATTCATCAAATTTAGAGCATTCATACCATTACGAGAAAGTCCTTCTGATAATAGAAACGGCACTAATGGTAGTTCGCAATGGATTAACGATTTTGAATTTCTTATCAATGATTTGGGCAGAAATAGAGGCGAAGACGCGCTGTCTATGGTGTTGAGCATTTTGACGTCAATCGGTGTCATTAATTTAGTTATTTTTACTGGATTTGGAATGTCTTCGTGGCCAATAGGGCTCATCAGAGGCACTAAAAGTGCTCGTTTACAGATCGAAGAAATACAAGACTCACATCTTGTAAATCAAACTAAAATTAATGCTTTGAAAGATCGCGAACGTATCGGAAGTCGTCTCACGAATAGAGAGAGACGACAACTCGCGAAACTTGAAGAAAATGAAAGAATTATTTCACGAGAAGAACATCATCTGCTTTATTACAGAAGTAGTTTGTTCTACAAATGCCGTCAACTCATTCGTCCGCTTCAGATAGTGTTCGGATGTCTCGCAGGCGGTCTCTCTTTATTGATTTGGATCTCTTTATTGATGGCTAAGTAATAAAAACTAATTTATAGTTAGACTTGTTTTAAATTTAATATTCCATTCAGTATTGATAAAGCGATGCATTCATTGGGAATGAGAATGGGTTACGCACTTCCCGAAAGTCATTTACCGAATCCGATTGACCTGACTTTGCTCGCATTCCAGCGCGCATTCCCTTTGGATTATGTCTTAATACTCATAATGGCTTTCTTTTTCATAATGGCCACCATTTCTGGTTTGAGAAATTTGGGCATTTGGTTCTTCATTGTGAGAGTGAGTGCAGACACAGTTAATCATAAAAACATGACTTATTTTTTTATTAATCAAAACTTATTTTAAAGCTCTACAAACTGAGGCCTCAGAAAACGAGTCCACAGGGATTGCTAATGCTTTTCGCGACTCTAATGCTAACTGTTTTGGGAATCAATATTCTATTTTATTGCGTTTCTCCTCAATATACGACTTATGGCAGTCAACACTATATCTCAAACGGAACTGTATTGTCGTGCACTACAAAAACAACACCAAGTAATTCAATTTAATGATGATATATAGTTATTAAGTATTTAATTATAACTTATATTACAGATGAATGTGTGATGACTCGTTTGAGTTCATTACTAGTCAGGTTCTTCTATAAGGCATGGTTTTTTGGAGCATTCTATTATTGGTCAATGTGGGCATTCATTGCTGTCAGTCTTATACACTTTTTACATAATTCTATACAATTTATTCAAAAATAAATCAAATAATTTTACTTTTATAGGTTTCTATCATTTCATGTCTTTATGTAATATTAAGGCCGAGTAGATCTGTAACCGATGGACTCATTGATGAAGACGATCTCGAAGAGAGTGATGACGAACCCATCAGACCATAAACTAATATTCTCTTTAATTATCTCCTTATCAATAAATTTAAATATAATAGAATAGAAGTAATTCAAGAGTATATATCTATTGTCCAAATCTTTATTAATCATCAATTTATTACTATATAATAAATGTAAAAATATAACGTGTGATAACTTAAAGGCACTCATTATTTATTTAAAATTAAAAAATAACCTTAAAAATGAATTATTTATTCTTTTTTAATCTTTGGTCGATAAATATGAGCTGCGATTGCGACAGAACTATTGAGAATGAATGAAACTGTAAGACTTGTGATCACTAATTTATCCCATATTGATAAGAAAAGAGTGATAAGTCGTGCTATTAATATAAATCAAATTAATAAATGGTTAATTAAAGCTATTTTTGCATTCAATTACCCGCAGTTGCGATAGTATTCAAAGTCCAGGTCAAAACACTCACTTGTCCTGAATTCTTATTTCTGACTATTGTCCAGGTCTGTAATGCTTTGCTATACCACGCGATTGGAGTTCCGATTTGCTGACATTCAATTTAATTTAGTTCAAATTTTATCGATTTCATTGTTAATGATAAAACTCACGAGAAAAATGATGGACACATATAAAGGAATTATTCGTAAACATATTGATAAATGAATTGAACAAATTCTAGAAATTGAGGCAAATTTCTAATTAAGAAAAATTTCAAAATAAATCAAGTTTTGAGTTTGAATACACTATAAGTGCAGAAATCCATTGAACATTCAGTGATTTGTTGTAAAGCAAAATCATAACAATTAGAATAAGATCTAATGAGAAGAAAAAAAATTCAAATTTAAGTGAAATTGAATTCAAGTGAAATATTTTTAGCAAAAGTTAATCCAATACTTTTACCTTGAATTGAAAGAAAGGGATATTCAGAATATATGGTGAATGGATATGAATTTGCATAAGAGTAGGATAACATTGTCAGATATCTGTTTTTGAACAATTATTAACAAATCAATTAATAATAAATTGGATAAAACTTTATAAATAGATTAATAATAGAAAGTTTATGAACTTTAAATAAAGTTTGCAATGCTTAACAATGTTAAACTTTAATTAATATTAAACAAACTTATGTTTTAAAAAAACTAACACTATTTTGATGCAAGAAATGCTCATCAATTCTGAAATATCGGGTTTTAGATAATAAGACTAATCAAATGCTCAACAATTCCTATTCAGTCAACTATTCAGGTGAATCGGAAATTCTGATTCTGAATATAAAAATAGATCTTCATCTCTATCTATTGATACATAAAAATCCCAAAAATTATAGGACCAATACTTTTCAAGTTATTCGCTTTTAAAGTACAAGTACTGTATCACTAAAATTATTACTTAAAAATGAAAGGATTGAATGAATTAAAGAGTTGAGACATATATCAAAATTAATGGAAAATAGTGGACAATGGAATTTTGTCACCTCTTAAGATTCTTAAATAAGATATAATATGATTAAGTGAGTGATTGATATTGATTATGATGTCTTGACTATTATTAAACATTCTCATTCTCGAGTTATGATTTATTTTAGTATAAAATTGAAGTTTAAATTGAATAATTAGAAAAGTATCGATATTGTAATTTACTATAACTTATAATTGTTTGAATCCTCCAAAAATAGATCCACAGGTATGATAAATATTAAGCTAAAGACTGACCTAATATTAAACAATTAACAAATTGTATAAATTATTAATATTAAACATACGCCCAAAACTCGAGAACCAAACTTTGCATATTTATTCCATAAGTAGATTTGGTTTTAATTATATTCATTAACTGAGGAATTTTAAGAATAATGCAAAGGACTGTTGTTATTGATGAACAAATAAAGTAAATAATTTCATTGACTGATTCATTCATTTTAGTTTTCTTAATAATATTCACGTATCGAATGATAAAATTTGATTGATATTAATTTAAAGCTCTACTAATACTAAACTTAAAAATAAACCAAACCGTAAAATAAACATTAACTTTAAACTGTAGTACTAATAATGCTTAAACTTAGAGGCCTTTTCTTTTTAAACTAATCCTTTCAACCAATGCTATATTGTTAGTAAAGTAAACATTAAGTTAGTTTTTTTATTTCACTCATTGAATGGATTGAGTTTAATGTTTGACATCTATTTAGCTAACGCTTTGGTTTTGCTTAAAGTTTTATTATTAATAGTGAGAACCCATTGAGAATAAAAACTTAAGTTACGTCTGGTTTCTATGGTTTTGATGAGAGCATCGCTTTAATGATAACAACTTTCGCAATATAAAAAACCAAATACTTTTACACAATGATACAAATATTATTATAAGTATTTGGTTGTATTTTTTTATAGCCTTAGTAATAAAAAACTATGTAAAGTTGTTAAAAATAAAGCACATTTGTCTACAATAACTGATTAATAGTTAATTAAATAAAACAAACATATGAAACATCTTATTTAGAAATACACGTCATTTATAATTAATAATAACATTCGGTAATAATTATGATGAATGGAAAGTCTGGTATCGGTTATGAAAAATTTGTAGCAATTGAAATCCAGGATAACTCTAATGAAGAAGGATTGAAGAAGTTGTCAGCTGTGGACCAATTAAGAAATGGGACTAAAGAGACACTAAAGTACGCATCTTTAGTGACATTAACCGTACAAAACGCCGCTTTGACTCTAACCATGAGAGCCGCCCGAACTCAAAACGAATTATTCATTTCATCGACAGCTGTGATAATGTCTGAAGTTATGAAACTTCTCACTTGTCTAGTGATGGTTCTCATTGACGAAGGTTTGACTCATTGAAACTTAATTAAAATAAATAAAAGTGAATTTTACTCATAGGAAGTTTTAGACAATTATTGTTGTCCCTGAAGAATAACATAATAAACAATCCAATGGACACATTGAAAGTAGCGGTTCCTTCAATTGTTTATTATATTCAAAATAATCTAATCTATTTGGGAGCCACTCATTTAGACGCAGCCACCAGTCAAGTGACTTATCAGTTAAAAATATTGACCACCGCTTTATTTTCTGTAATTGTGCTCAACAAAAGATTATTCAACTTTCAATGGTTTGCTTTACTTATATTATTCATTGGAGTGGCTTTAGTTCAATTGGTTCAGATCAATAAAACAAACACTAATTCATCCCATGAACAAAACCCAATGCTTGGCTTCTTTGCAATTCTTATAGCGTGTGCTCTTTCAGGCTTCGCTGGAGTCTATTTCGAAAAAATTCTAAAAAGTACTTCAGAAGTATCGCTTTGGATCAGAAATATTCAATTGAGTGCAATCGCTATACCTTTCGGTTTGATACAAGTTTTTGTCACTGATTCATCGCTTGTTTCAGAGAAGGGATTCTTTTATGGGTATACTTTACTTACTTGGATAGTAGTTCTACTCCAAGCACAGGGCGGTCTTCTTGTGGCCGTTGTTGTTAAATATGCAGATAATATCTTAAAAGGTTTCGCGACTTCGCTCTCTATATTACTTGCCTGTGTTGTGTCGGTTTATGTTTTTCAGTTTGAAATCAGTATTCAATTTGTTTTTGGGGCATCGCTTGTCATCGGTTCCATTTTCCTCTACAGTAAACGCCCATCAGCTTCTGATTCCAAAGTTTTCAATCTTTCAAAATCTTTGAATAAGTTATAACTCATTGTCATTTATTAGCTATTTATTTATTTATTTATTTATTTGTGTCGATTAAATATAACTATTTTTAAAATTCACATAAAATCGAATTTTAAA
>JAQFXV010002235.1:0-10912 GCA_034694065.1 Camisia spinifer
CTTTAATTACTAATGAATTATGAATAAACTTCTAAAGGTCTAAAAATTCGTTAAAGGATTTATTGAATTTTTAATCAGCGAATAAAAACAGGTGAACATTTCGCAAAAACGAATTGATATGCTTTAATTAAGTTAAAATTTTTTACTTTTAATAATTATTTTTTTCCCAATAAATCTTGAATACAAAGCCAATAAAAAATATCGCATATAAATAATAAATAGAGTTTTAGCACAAAAAATTCATTAGGATTATTCGAAAATTGATCATTAGATACAAAAAATGATGAAATATATCAAATTAAGAACTCAGAGCTCATGAAATCAAATATCAAATCGTACTCCAGTTTCTCGAGAACTATACTCATTGAAAGACGGCTCAGATGAAGAACTCTGTCGGGGAAAGACTTGATCTGCTGCTATAGTCGATGCTTTGGATGCTTGTCTTTGGATAGCAGGTGACCGAAGCGGACTTTCTGGTAATGAGTTTTCTTGATAATGGAATTGTAAAAACTGAAGATTTTTCTCACTTTGCAAGCGATGCTTTTGTTCAATTCTCGGATTGCAACTAATTAAAGAATTTTGAGCTCGAGTTCTGATGACATTTCTCATTAAAGGACTCATTTTAATTGGAAAAGAGTTATCATTTACATAGCTTTGAAGTAAATCAATTATATATAATAAGACACATATTTGAATCATTATAATACAGAAGTAGAGAGTAATCAAACATATATATAAGCGGTTCATTTCTTCTTTAGCTCTCATGTAATAATTATCTTTGATTTTGAAGGAGCTGTCATCAGTTCCACCTAATAATTTGCATGTGTTTAAAGCAATCGTAAACTCTATTGGAATTATTGTTGCATACAATATAGCGTTTAAGCTAAATAATGGGCTAATTTTGATCCAATTTTGAATTGACTTTATAAATGTGGAGTTATTTCTTGAACTTTGACTTGTGATATAAGAATTTACACGCTTAATAGTTTTATTATTAACATTATTATTTGTGTCACAACTTTTTGGCGACGCTTTTGTTTCATTACTAAAGAAAAGAAGAGAATATTTGAGAGGAAATATCTTTGAATGAAAAGTACTGTACTTTACGTTTTATGAGATGCATATTCTTATGAATAAAATATGATAACTTATGTAATAAAGTTCATGAGTTTTTCAGCATTGAATAGTAAATTTTCATATGATTTGCATTTTATTCAAATCAAATTATGCAAACCTATACTCATTAAATTGCTTCAAAACCAGAAAATTTTCCATAAGCATTGACACAACTTAATGATTATATATAGAAAGAAATATCAAAATTGACAAATAATAATACCTTTTAATAAATGGAGAAATACTGCCAATCATTCCAATGACAACAATAATAAAAGAGGTAAAGAAATAATTGTTTATTGTTCTGATATCTGGTGCGGACAATGGTTCAGATAATTTAATTGATTCAACTTTAATCCATTGAATGACTGTAAGAATAGCTAAGCCATAGATCAGGGTTAATAGACTTCCAGAAAACACAATTATTTTACGACATAAAAGCCAATCGTGTTGTGATTTCAATTTTCCGAATAAAATAGTATTCTGTAGAACACGGCGTTTATTGTTGAGGAAAGACATTATACTCAATATAAAGACTTTTACAATGTTAAGTTTAATTGAGTGAAACGAATGACTTTCAATACTTTGAGGTGCGATTGAATTTCAAATATATTTAAATGGCAAGCTTTTTCATTTATTAATCAACATTATGTAATTCAATTCTTATAGTCAGGTACGAAAACTCAAAGATTATAAGACATCAAATGTCAGTTCCAAATAGTCTGATTCATTTCAGGTCTTCTATTATATCATTATTAACTAATTAGTCTTACATTTGAGTCATATCTAACATTGTTTTCCGGTTATTAGTGATTCAAAAATAGATTTTAAATAAACATTGTGTTTGTTATAACAGGAATATCCTTATAATCCTTGAAATAATGACGATTTACAATAGGATCAGTTGAATGAGTCACGTATTAATTGAAGCACAACTAAAAAATTGAGTTTTAGTTATGTATAACAATCTTAATGACTCGAGAATAGATCAATGCTTATCCAAAAAAGTTCACTAATGACAATTTTTTCTATTTGTATTTCAAATAATGTTTTAACCAACATAAGAAAAAAGAGTAGAACCCTATGTTGGTTAACTCACTTTTCAAAAACATACTGTATAAAAATAATTTTCATTAGTGCTAATCAGAAGGTTTTTTGTTAAACTTGAATAGTCTGCTAATTTATTCTATGAAACCCTAATCAATCAAAGATAGTCAAATTCAGACAAAAACCATCAAAACATTTTCTTCTTCACTGATTTTTCATTAAGTTTAATAATGGTATTCTATTTTTAATGTTAAAGATTTTATGAATGAGAAAAGTTTTCCCATTCATAAAGATGAATAAATTATGTCATCTCTTATATACAGCAAAGTTAGTTCACTCTTCAGGTTATTGCTGAACAATTAATTCTAAGTTATTTACATATGAATAGTTAGCATTGGTTAATAAGTTATGAGATAAGAATCACATCCAAAACTAATTATGATATATTAATGAAAAGTTGTGAAAGAAATAATTTTACTACGAATTCTTGAGAATGAAAATTATCAAAAATCAACACTTAATAAGCAATGAGTTAATAAGAAACGCAATTTTTGACACCATTTTTCAAAGTCTTTAGTGCGTGAAATAAAATAATGTTCTACTCATTAACGGAAGTAATGCTAGAGAAAGATAAAATTGAACTTAAATTTTACTCTTTTATAAACAAATCCAACCAAATGAGAAAGAAAGCGAAAAATCCTTGATTTCTAGAACAACCTTTTGTATTGAAAATATATTTTGTTTTAAAATTTATGACACAAAAACTTATTAAAACCAGAAAATACTTCAAATTTTATGTTGCAGTGAAGGACATAAGTATATTAATTTCAGAGAAAGGGAAATACTTTACGCCTTTTTTCAAGGAAAACAATGAGATTAAAAATTGATTTACAATTGAATTATAGTCTCCTAAAGACAAGAAAACAAGAGGTTCTCTGATTTTCAATAGGATTCCTGCAATTAATGGTTAGCTACTATGGTCGGAGTTCTTGCTTAAGATGAATGAACGGGTATTTATATTGATTGTGACAATACTTGTGGTCAATTTGAAAACTACTAAATCTATTCACGACGAAGACGCAGACTTACCTATTAAGAGACTGAATGCTGGACAGGCGACTACTTTCAAAATACCATTAGAAGAAAAATTGGAACGAATTCGTTCTTTTCCTCATAGAAAAGATGCTCTAATTAGAAGTCTTGGTGCGACTGCTCTTAAACAACGCGCCGGAAGGAATCTTATATTTAGAGTTCTCTTAACTATTGGTAAGTCATATTGATTTTTTTCTATTCAATGTAGTATTACTTTAATCAGAAGCTCAAAAACTAACAAAATTATCAAGTAATTTAATCTTGAGCTCAAAACTTTTTTAATGAGAATTTTTTAGATTTAATTCATATTAAACTAATTTTTACTCCTAAATAACTTTTTGATAGGCTATCAGAACGACTTGACTGAATGTACGGCACAAGTCATGTGCGAAATCACATGCAATGAAGAGATTAATAAAGAAGCGAACAGTTATTTCGATACCTATCCGACTGATGACTATTTTGTGACTTATGTTCTCGAAGCCGTCGAAAAGGGTCGAGAATTAGGTTCAAGTTATGAATGTGACAAATGTCAGAAAGAATACCGTTTGTGCAAAAATAATAAAATACGTAAACAAGTTCTCGATAAATACTACTATCTGTTCGAAGTAACCAATTATGTACTTAATAAACTGCCCGCTTAGGGATCGGTATTAAATGTTATCAATATTTAGTGATTGAGAAATAAAAACTTTATTTCATTTAATTGTCCTTTAATTTAAAACTTAATTCAAATAATTTCCTTTACAATTATTATTATGTTCAATAATTTTGTTGTTTAACTAATTGTTAATCACTTTAAATATGTTAATTGTTTTGATCCCGAATTGTTTTTGACTAATACTTGAACCGAATAATACCACGAACCGATTTTTGTGTGTTTAACCAAATCATTGAATGCATCGCAACCTTCTATTGAGTTCAGGACTCCGTAAACGGACTTAAAAGTAGAATCAATTCGAAATTTTCCATTAATAATGAAGATTATGAATCAAGTATTCAAAAGACTTACCAAATCCGCTAAATTAGGTTTCATTCCGCCCATAAATTTTCTATCATTACCGATAGCTTTCATCCAATGCCGACACGAATCATACAAAGAAAGTCTGACATCATCTTTAAGTGAATGCTTTTTCTTTAACTTCTTTCCAATCAAATACATAGCAGAGGCGCCCATATATATAACCAAATATCTCTCCCAAACAGAAAAGTGTTTATCCCAATCGCCAACAACTGAGAAATTTTGAAATGAACGCAAAGACTCAGCCATTGTTCGATAGATATTCGGCGATAATGTATGGACTAAGTAGTCATCCGCCCAACGCCTCCAATTCCGCTCTTCAGCGATCGTATTCTCAATCTTCTTATACTTATTCTCTTCTATGTCTCCAAACATTAAGAAATATCTATTTATTATTTCATTTGATTTTTTTCCGTCCTCTTTAATAACTTCTGAGCTTTGATACCACGGAATTATTGTCTTCAGTGTCTCGTTATTATGTCTGTTATCAGGTTTACGTGATATTAAATATGAATTAAGCGCTGAGATTATTGTCGTCGAATCGTTCAATTGCTTTAATATTTAATTATTTGTTTAGTTTTAGGGTTTAATTAGTTATAAATCTATTTTATTGACTGAGAGTATGACTGACCAGAACTTCTTGTTCTCCATTCTTCTGCGCTAAAAGTATGGGTACTTTTCTATACTTAGAAAACTTGATTTGTTGTCTTAAGACTGGATTCACTTCAATTACATCATAAGGAATACCGTAATAATCGAGAAATGCTCTGACTTTACAACAAAAGGGACACGTCTGGTATTGATATAATGTAAACTTCATGTCCAGATCTGTTGGACCCGAAACCTATCAATACATTAAATTGCATTCAAATAATTAATTTACAAACAATTCAAACACATTGAACATAAAATTAAAACAAAACCCGGAAAAGTGTTAAACGAAATATTGAGACCATTGAAGAATGCAATTAATAAGTAAAGTAATAATTAAGCGCATAGAGAAAAAGGTATAACTTTCGGTTTCCTAAACTTTGATCTCATTCGAGACAACTTTTGAATTGTTGTTTATCTTAATAATTACTCACAATTCTTGATGGGATCGTTTGCGGCACTTCTGAGACCATTAAGAGCTGGGCCGCAGCCGATGGTATTTCACGTTTTCGAATAAATTTAGACTTATTTTTATTATAATAATCGTTAAGAAGTAATATAGCAATAGTTGCGGAACCGAATGACAGACCGATTACCAAATAATGCCGTTTTTTGGCCGATAATTTTGGCATTAAATTACTTACAGAAATAATTGATCGATGACTTAATTGTTGGCATTTTATATACGATTTTGGTCTTAATTGAGTCAATAGTTGGGAACCAATTAATCGATTTATTTTTAACATATTTTGACCGAATAATAGTCTAATTGTTGCCATTTTTCACTTTTCTCAATAGATGTCTGTTTTATTCATATTTATTATGTATTTTCAACTGAAAAGGTCTACAATTTTTATGGTTGAGTCATATGTTTACTAAAAAGCGTCTCTTTTAAAGTCACACTTTTTATGATGTTTTGAATACATTTTCAACAAAAGTTGTTTTTTAATTGAAAGCAAATTAAAATACTTATAAAACTCTTTAATTGAATTAATTTATTGATAATATTATGAACAAAAATATGAGTAAAATTACGAAAAGAAATAAAAGATTAGGAAAAGTGGAAAAAGTTGAAGAATCAGAACGTTTTTGTCCAACGCCTGGTTGTTATGGTTTTGGTAATAAAAATGATAAATATAAATGGCATTATACAAGACATTCATGTCCTTTAAATGATGGAAATGTTATGAATGTCAGAATCGGTAAAAAGAAAAAGTACTCAAAAGTGGTTGAAATACCGATTGAAGCAAATGAACGAGTTTTTGACAAAAGAGACAAAACATGGCATTACTTTATTATGATTGGAGGCGAAGGTTCGGCACAAATCAGTGTTTATAATGATGTTGAAGATGATCAACATGTGAAAGAAGAGCCATCCGATCGGGGACTCATTCAGGCAAAAATTATAGGTTTAGAAGATTTAAAACAAGAAATTATTGAAGAAAATACAGTCGAAAAGTTCAACAGATCTTTTATGAAGACAAAGATGAAGAATTCTGTGATGAAAAACACGATTTGATACAAGATTTTGACGAAATATTCTATAAAGCATTTTATTCAAAGGTTGTGCAAACTCTTTAACATTAATCAAAGTTCTTCAGCTTTTCTTATTTATTATACTTTCAAACTTCAGATCATTTCTCATATTTAAACAATTTTTGTTGAAAGTTAAGTCATTTCTTCACATGTTTTTAATATAGTTTATATTTGTTTTTTCTCATTGTATTGTTGTTTATAATTACAGATAAATAAGTTCTCAAATATATTGAGTTTTCATTAAAAATATCAGTTTTCTCTGAATGCGAAAAATCTTTCTTTTTATCAAAAGTTAATTCTAAATGTATTTTAAGTATTGCTATAAATTGTTTAGCAATTGTATAATCAATAATACCTCTAATCAGATATTTATTAATTTGGTCTTAAGTTTTAACTTCAAAGTTCTTGAGTTAAAGTAATTGAAATATTGATAGAGTTTATAATTTAGTGAATTATTACGAACATTGATTTGCAATGATTTGTCCCAAGATTTGCAACTAAAGTATAATATGAGTTATAATTATTTAAGAATAATCTAATCTGAGAATAAAATTCCACTAATAGTTTCCAATAAAAACAATATCCTAACCATCATGTGATTTATCTGAAAGCATTCAACTTGAGTTTCAAAGTATAAATCCTTTGGAAAAAGAAGGATTACTCAAACTAAAAACAAACTTTTATTGTTGATTCACTATTCATGTGATTATTTTGCGATTAAATGCATAAAATAGCTATAAAAATAAGTTTATAATAATCAATGCAATCATGTATGCAATCATTTTATAGATATACAAATATTTCTATAGAATATATTTGATTCAAATTGATAAAGCCTTATAATTATTCAAAAGTCTTATCAATAATGCCACTGAATTTGACACTTATTCTATTATATTTGAACAATTTGTTCGTTTATGTGTCAAAAATCTAATGTTTGTCTAAATAAGTTTTTTACTCTATGATTAAACTTTGCAAAATATATTCTGATTCTATTTTTAGTTAAGTTAAGCTATATTACTATCTCAATGAAATCATTTTTTTCATAAATCATTCAATTCGATCTCTAGAAGAGCAGTAAAGAGTTTGAATGACGTGAAAGCACTTCAAAATAGAAGCCGAATCATATCATACAAAATAGATAGAGAAATATCTAATCATTGGAATACTTAAAGATTGGAAAAACAATCAATGAAACATAAATTCAAATATAAAGGGATGTTCGCTAATAAGGATTCGATTGGATTGAAAATAGAGATTGAATCCAATCCTCTTTCGGTTGAGCACAATGAGGACTCATTTGGATTGAAAAGTATTAAGCTGTGACCTCTTGTGTAATTCTAGTAAACAATCAGTTCACTAATCTTTGACTAAATGACTATTTGTGTAAACGCAATGAACACTCGTTTGAAGGCAATCCACATTTGCGTTGCGAATCAGGATTCAATCCGTGATTTGAAGCTCTATTTTAGTCTTAAATCGCGTTCGAAAGAGGCTTCAAATCATGATTGTAATGAGAATGGAGATTCATCCTCATTGGCGAACGGGGTCTTATTCAATTCGAATCTTAAACTCATCAATGAATTACTCTTTGATCAGAAGCGAAACTATAAAAACAGTTGAACTGCCGTTCAATTAGATATATTTAATCGTTACTACAAGTGAATAAAGTTAAGTCATATAATTGGATAAAATGGTTCCGTACACTCTTCCACTGCCATTTATTCTCTTAACAAGAATAGTGACATCTTCGGCAGCTGTACTCGTAATCACAAATGTGACCCTAAATTCTTCAGGTTCAGCAAGTGTTGGAGTATCAAATGGTACAGTAATACTACCCAACGAAACGGGTCCGCCTTTACTTAATCAACAAAATGGTGTTTTACAACTTGAGGCCAATGGATCACAGATTCTACAGAATCTTAATAAAGGAGAAAATTTATCAGCATTGGTGACCAATTCTATAAACAACGAACGGGAGAACTCTAGCTCTGAAACAAATAGCGTTTCGCCTGCATTAGACTTGTCAGCAGATAATTCATCTATTGTTAAAGACATTGATGATTACTCGACATTAAATACTTCGAATCTATTGTTGGAAAGGTCTGATGCACTCAACAACTTCCCCTCTGATTTTATACCAGAAAATGTGATTATTATTTCTAATATCAAAGTTTATCAATAATATCATAATAATGATGAGCTTCCGAAATAATTTTAAATCATAATAACCTATATTTTTGTTAATAATACATATTTTAATTGATTTCCGAATAGATAAGAAACAGCGGAGGAGTTATTGTTCATATTTTAATACTAGCCTATTGTTGTTTAGCATTGGGTGTCGTTTGCGATATTTATTTTCTTCCTGCACTCGAATTTATCAGTGATTGTAAGTATGATTATTGCAAAATATTGGAAAAACCTAACAATTCCTATTACAAAACTATCTATGAAAGAAAACTACTTATAAAAGTACTAAAGTTTAATTATAACGCAATACCTGAAGTTCAATGTCGTTCATTAAGATCTAAGCTATTAATTAGAAAACTGATGCTTTTAAGAATAATCTAACTTTTATTTGGTTGAAAGCACTCTCACTGCCATCAGATATCGCTGGCGCCACTTTTATGGCTATCGGCACTTCTGCACCAGAGTTGTTCACTTCAATAATAGGTGTATTTATCTCAGAGGATGACATCGGAACCGGTACTATATTAGGTACCGCTGTTTTCAACCTAATTGTCATTCCGGCCGCCTGTGGTTTTGCGGTTATGGCCTTTTGCCCAAAAACTCCAAATATTAGTCGATTTCCGATTCTAAGAGACTCAATATTTTACATATTGACTATCATTACTCTAATTCTATGCATCAAAGATAATCAGGTGGATTGGTTAGTATTTCTTATCTATTATTATAATCTTATCGGCAAATTTTCAAAAATATAATAAGTTTTGAGAATTTATATTATCAACAAAAACAAATATCATAAAATGTAATGCACTTAGCCTTCAATTTTCTATTTCTTCGCTAATGAAGGGTTGAATCATTGGTTTTAATATCATTATTTGGCGTGTATTTAATAATCATGTATTTTAACTCAAAATTCGCACATTTGGTCAAAAGTAAACCAAACGAAGAAGAAATACCATTATTGAAAGACAATCCAAAGGGAGCATTAGATACAGCTCAAGAAGAATGGAATGATGTTGAAACCGATTACAATAAAAAATTGATTGTTGACAAAAAAAGAAGAGTTAGTTTTAGAGATATTATTGAAGAGGATGAAGATTGGATTGAAAGCAATTGTTTCTTCAAATACCTTCTCTTACCCATGACTTTATTATTTAAGATAACTTTACCAAAACCATCAAAATTGTGTTTTGTCATCACATTTACAATGTCTGTCGTATGGATCGGTTCACTCACTTATGTTTGTGTTTGGATGGTTACCATCATTGGTAATAATTCTAACAATTTTATAGTTTTCGATAACTCAAACAGTTATTAATTTGAATACTTATTGAGTTAACTAATTATTTGATAGGTTATACTTTTGGAATACCTGATACAGTGTCAGGTCTGACCCTTTTGGCTGCGGGCACTTCAGTTCCAGAACTCATATCAAGTGTAATTGTAGTGAAAAAAGCGGGTTTGGCAGATATGGCTATTTGTAACTCAATTGGTTCCAATATATTTGATATTTTGTTTTGTTTGGGAGTCCCCTGGCTTTTGAAATCCATTATTCTAATGTTCAAAATGGGAACCATTGATTTGGTGTCCACTTCAATACCGATACAAAGCGTTGCGCTTCCACTCACATCACTCACTCTTTTGATAACAATATTTGCATTGGTGGCTACCTTTCAATTGACTAATTGGAAGTTAGGAATCACTGTCGGCATCACTTGTACTATAATTTATTTTGCGTTTGTTACTATTGCGAGTGTGCTTGAGATCAAATTGGCTTAAATCAGAAAACCATTTAAACTTTAACGCGTTTGATTCGATAGTTATATTTCAAACTATTTTAATTGAATTATTTTCTACAATACTTTTTAATATTCTAATAAATATTTTATTATTTCGTACTCAAAAACTTGAAGTTTTTAATCATTAAACTTTTAACCATTATAAGAAACTTTTGATAATTATTTTAAAACTTTATGTACTGATGATAAAGTCCAACATCAATAGACTTAATTTCAATTCAGACAATCATTTGTTAGTTTTGTCTCAACATTCACCATGTATTCCTGATATCTATTTGACTAATCTTTGAATTCAAACAGTGAGAAAATTAGTGTTCCGTTTTTGAGACCTGTTTTTGCATTTTTGTCAAGTCTTAATTCTCCCGATATTCGACTATTCAAATATTGCATGGGGTTATACTTATGACACCCATATTGAAAAACTAAATAAATTATTTAAATCTGCTGCAAGAGTTAT
>JAQFXV010002236.1:0-10909 GCA_034694065.1 Camisia spinifer
GTGTTTTACTTAAAAATTTTAGCCCTAAAAAGTTAGCTTCTTATCCCTTAGGAAATTTCAAAGTCCTTAACTGTACATGTATATATTGCATGCAAGTGTGGTCTCGATAGTTGAAAAGGACAATGTGTAACTTGATAAATTTTCTATTTTTGAAGTTTCGATGAATTATTTTGACTCAATTGTCTGTCCTATTAGACATTGCGTGGGCATTAATGGCGACGAGTGTACTTGTATTAGACGAGATCCATAACAGCATTATTGTAATGCGGATTTGGTAGCTGTTGTCAGAATAGGTGCTATTCATTCAGCAACATCTCGTATTCAACCTCACTATGATTTCATTGTTCAACAAGTTTTGAGATCAACAGAAAAAGGGAAAAAATCCTTAACAACTAATCGTCTAATAGCGTGTGGTCTGTGTGGTGTCGTCTTAACGGTATAACAATCTCTATAATAACAAAAACTTTTGATTAAATCTCTATAATTTATTCATTAAATAAAATCAATTTATTTATTTAATTTCATAGCTATTTGATTTAAATTCGAGTTTTAAAAATATTTTAAAAATCAAATACAATGTAAGTTAATAAATTTTATAAAAAATTTGAATGTTATTTTCATATAATGCGCTCATTCATAAATTTATATATTAATCAATCCCTCAAACTTAATAATCTAACAAATAATACCCTTGTATAGTATATTTGGCTAAAATATAGAAGGCCTAAACCTATAGTCCGGCCAACATATGCTAGGCTTTGACATAACCATATGTTGGACTTTCTTTCTAATAAATACATAAATGAGATTCTTAGGGATAAATATAATATAAATCGATAATTTAATTCTCTTTCTCATTAAAATTTCATCTATTATTCAGTTTTTGATCTAGTTAATGATTCGAATACATAATGACCAGTATAAAATGAGGCCAGTTCTATATCGACGTCATTAGGGGTCATTATAGCATAAAGAAGCCTTTTAAACCCCAAGCAAAAAGTAGATACATCTATTTTTTTTAACTCGAAATGCATAAAATTCGTGTAAAAAATTTAGTAGTGTCCGTATGTTTTGATGTTTATCCACATTCTTTAATGATATCGAGATATTCTTTCGTTTCAAACTTAAGTTTTATTCAAGTGATTAGGGTTTTCACTTCTCCAGCTCTTGTAGTATTTCTCCAGTCTCTAGCTTAGGTGTTGAGCTGGAGTTATAAACCTCCAGCTTTTAAACTTCTGTGTTTAATTTAATATACAGGGTTTGACAATTGTAATGTCCATATGGAATAAAGTCTTTAACACGATAGAGTCTTATGCTTATCGCTGGACAAAAGCTTTTTCCTTTTAGTCGAAAGTCTTTCCATTATTACTGAAAACCAGTTTTATGCATAAAAGTTAATGACTCTTTTGTAAAAATTTCAAAAATATCAAAATTAGTTCAAATGATTTTATTAGAAATAACTATTCAAATAATTTAATTTAATAAGTGCTACATTTGTAGCCTCCAAGAAAACCAGTTCTTACATCTGCCTTAGTATCAGACCAAAACCCTTTATAATTACAAAAGCTTATGTGTGCTTCGCCTTTATTATCAGTGAATCCCGTAATAATTTGATCTTTACCTTCAGTTAAATAAGCAGGACATGGAGCAGATGTGAATAAACGATTAGTTGTTAGGGATTTTCTCCCTTCTTCTGTTGCTCTTAAAATTTTTTCGAGTGAGAATTCATAGTATGCGTTAAATTGAGATTCTTTATGACGAGTAATTATCTCAACAGCAGCAACAAAGTCTGAATTACAAAAATGCGTTTCTGGATCTCTTTTAACACAAGTACACGCGTTGATTGAATCTAAATGGTATAGAATAGTGATAATCAAAGCGCAATATAATTTCATTGTTTTTGACTGGTTCTAACTTTTCAACGATAAGCAATAGTTTAGTTAATGGAAACAAATACAGCTGTCTATCGAAATAGTTTATCTGTTTGTTTGTGAATTTGTTCTTTTTATTTACACATTTTCAAGAAATACCTTATGAAACATGATTCTTGCCTAGAATTTCTGTACTCAACCGATTCTTTTTGGGAATCGAAATCTGATTAAGATTTTTTTTGTGAATAATAATTTTGTTAATACCCGATTCATTTAAACCTCATTTTCAAAAATATTTTCATCTCATATAATGTGTTTATAAGATGACAAGACACATATTTATGAATGATTTTTCAAAATAAAATTATTGCACATTTCAATACACACTCAAACTCAAAAATAATTCATCTGAAATAATGGATTGAGTGCAAGTTTAACTACTCATAATCATTATATTTTTGGCTCTTACTAATTCGGCATGCAGTTGCATGCTTGAAGCAAAAACTGCTAAATGAGACGTTATAGTTTCAAAACAATGATTGATTATTAAAATTCTCAAAAATTATATATTCTAAATGAATTTTTAAAAAAAATCTTTATTGATATTTTCATAATTTAATTGTGTTAAAATTGAAGTGCATGCCAGTGGCCCTATCATGCTTATGGCTAAAATGAGTTAGAAATAATTTATTTCTGTTAATTTGACGAAAAATTTGATATTTTCACTAAAATCAGAATTTTAAATTATTTTCATACATTATTAAAGTTTAAATTTTGATTTTATTCTAATTTAAGTAAGAACATCAAAATCCTCTGTAAATTAACAAAAATAAATTAATTATAACTTTTTAAAGCCAGTGGCATGCAGTTTAATTAAGAATTTTTCAAAATTCGAGTTTTTTAAATTAAAATTGAGAATTTTTTTTCTGAAATAAATAGTCAATTTAAGTGAATTTTTATAATCACTTTTGGTTCTGAAAAAATATCTTTCCACTGACACATTAGAGCTTCAAACATGCAATTGCATGATTATGGCTTTATCAAGACCGACACAGGATTACCAAACTCGTATTGTGATTATTTTAAATTTGAAAATATAGATATTTTCTTAGACTGAATTGTAATTGCCACAAATTTTCTCTTCAAGTTCAAAAAATATTCCAAGCCTAGCGCGCTCCGCGCGCCCTCCCGCTCAACCTAACATCCTAAGCAATTTTCAATGAATTATATTCTTGATTATATGGAGAGGTTACATTTATTTCCTTAGACTGAAGAGTAAATAGTCATTTATTTTCTTTTAAAATCGAAGTATAGCGCGCTCCGCGCGCTTCAAGCTAAGTCTGGCTCTCCCTACTCCCTGGAATTTATCTTTCGTTATAGTTAAAGAAGACTTTTATAAAGCATTATTAGCAGAGAATCCTTTTATTAACAAAAATTGACATTTATCTAACATTATTAGTGAAGAATCATTTAATTGATAATGACTGATATTTATCCTTCATTATGAGTAAAGAACCCTTTATTAATAACAGATTTAGCTAGGTGATTCTTTTCCACCTCCATTGGTAAAGAGCCTTTGTTAACAGCAACTCAAATTTATGCATCATTATAAGTAAAGGACCCTTTATTTATATCGGGATGTAGCTAGGTGATAATTTTTATCATATTAATAACAAAGGAATGCTCCTAAAATGCTATTTATTAGCCTTCCTTTACTAACAACCCAACAATAGTGTACTCCTCAATCTTTGTTTATAAATGGCCCTAATTCTCTCGTTATTGACAAAGAAGGGGGAATTCGGATCCACAGATGGACCGGAATGCGAAGCTATATACTCGTTTGTTAACACAATACGAGTTAAAAAGTTATAATTAATTTATTTTTGTTAATTTACAGAGGATTTTGATGTTTTTACTTAAATTAGAATAAAATCAAAATTTAAATTTTAATAATATATGAAAATAATTTAAAGTTCCGATTTTAGTGAAAATATCAAATTTTTCGTTAAATTAACAGACATAAATTATTTCTAACTCATTTTAGCCATGAGCATGAAATTGTATGCCACTGGCATGCAATTTAATTTTGAACACAATTCAATTATGAAAATATTAATGAAGATTTTTTAAAAAAATTTCATGCTTAGAATATGCAATTTTTGTGAACTTTAATAATCTATCATTGTTTTGAAACTATAACTTCTGATTTAGCAGTTTTTGCTCCAAGCATGACACTGCATGCCGAATTAGTAAGGGCCTATATTTTTTCAATCAAAGTTTTCGGGGCTGCTCTGATTTATACTGTAATATAAATTGAAACGAGATTCAGATTTCAAAGAAACTACAAATAGTTTGAATTAGAAGAAAAAAAGTATTTGGAATGAAAACATAATCTTAAAAATTTCAAATAGGGTTTTTCAATTAAAAAAAATCAAAGTCTGTTTAAATGTTTTTATTAAAAATTACGATTCAAATAACTATATTTAATAAGTGCTACATTTGTAGCCTCCAAGAAAACCAGTTTTTACATCACACTTAAGATCAGCCAATGAGTCGTGATAATCACAAAGACCAACGTGTGCATTGCCTTCATCATCGGTTTGTCCAGTGATAATAATTTCTTTACCTTCATATAAGACGACACCACACAGACCACACATTAGACGATTAGTTGTTAAGGACTTTTTCCCTTTTTCTGTTGATTTTAAAACCTTTTGAACAATGAAATCATAGTTCGGTCCAATACGAGATGTTGTTTGATGAAAAGCACTTATTCTGACAACAGCTACCAAATACGCATCACAATAATGCTGTTCTGGATCTCTTCTAATACAAGAAGAGGCATTGATTGAATCTAATGGTACAGAATAGTGATAATCAAAACACAAAATAATTTCGTATTCGTTGACTAGTCTTTGAATTCAAGCTTTTAAAGCATAAGAATATTTGATTATTAAAAATCTTTTAATTGATACCAATAAACTTTAAACAGAGGTTTTATATAATAATCATATCTTCTAATCTCAAATATGAAGTGTGATTAATGTGAAAAAATGAATCTGTTTATAATCGAATTAATAAAACCAAATTCTATATCAATTTGTTGCGTAATATTTCTATAAGTCCTGTTTGTTTATAACATTATATTCATTAGATTATATTTCATATAACATAAGTTATATCATAAATTCATAACATAATTGTATAATCTTTGAATTTCTTTATTATTTCACATTAAAAGTTTTAAAACCTCTGAAAATTCCCAAATAATTGACTATCAATTTATGTAACACAATAAGATATATGTAAAAAATTGAATTATTTTCAAACAAAACATTTATCTCAGTGAAAATTAATTAAAACAAAACTGAGTTTAATAGATTTTATTGTCAAACAAAGTTAAGAAATTATATTTAGTGGTACCCCACTTGAGCTCAGTTAAAAGGAATTTATGAGCTGAGGAAATAAGCTTACAGGGTTATAGTATGTTCGCTACCCTACTTCCTTCTACAGAAAGAGCTCTAAAGGTGGGTTTCGAACGACGAAGGAGTCCTTCTCATCTCCTTCTCAGAAGGAAAAGTTTTCAACTCCTTCTGAAGAGGAAGGATAGCTGAAGGAGTTCAATTATGTGTTGATGGAGTGGAACGAAAGATTATAATCTATTGATTTATCAGAAAACTCTAACTGAAAAGAATGTCTTCAAATTGAATTGGGAAGAAATACATCTCAAGAAGAATAGAAATCACTTGATTTGACATGCAATAAATTTTGGCACACCTAATGATACTACTACTATGCAAACTCGTGATCATGATGTCTAAGTTTACCACAAAAGACCGGATGAATCAAACAATGAAATGTTTCTCGAAGACGAAGATATTGATGAGATTGATTTATAAAGCCTTATTTCTATATTTAAAGTCTTTGAAATTATTTTCTTCTGTCAAATTTTCATAAATAATAATTGATATATTTTTTATTTCATTGTATTAAATTCAATTTGATTTACTTTATTTATAATATTATCAAATAAAATGGTTGAAATTCAGAATATGATTTATTGTGCTGAACTTAAATGTAAATTAGATTTGAAATATATCGCTAAAAATTCTAAACATGTTTAACTAAACTCAAAGAAAATGAATGCTTTAGTTATGAGGATTAGAAATCTTAAGACTACTTGTATGATATATAATAATAGTAAAATGGTTCTGACCGGCTGTAAAAGTAAACTACAAGGATGTAAAGCATTTGGAAAATTCGCTCGTATTATACAGAAACTTGGATATGATGTCAAGCTAATGAATAAACGAGTGGCCGATTTTGGTTGGAAGTGTGGACTTTGGCTCAGTCATCCATTTACCATCACTTGCTAAACACATTGGTCGGATTGCATAATATGAACCTGAGCTATTTCCGCGTCTTATACTTGACACAGGGAAGGCAAAAGTCACAATATTTTGTTCGGGGAAAATTAATATTACAGGAGGAAAGTCATATAAAGAACTAAATGAAGCATTTGATTTCGCATTTATGTATTTATTTTGATTTTTATATGTATTTCAATAAATTGTCATTTTATTACATCACTTTTAATTACAATATCCTTATGCTGTGTGTTAGGTTAGGTAAGGTTGGGTTGGGTTAGGTTGGGTTGAGTTAGGTTGGGTTAGGTTAGGTTAGGTTAGGTTACACTCTTAGGAAATCTTAGTTTAGGCTCGGGCAGAATTTGGCGCGAAAAAGTTAGGTAAGGTTTGGCACATGCGCAAAAATTTAAGTTAGGTTCCCGGTTGGGGGTAAAACTCGAGTGGGGGCAAAACTCGAACATAAAATTTGGAGGAAAGCACTGCGCCTCTCGGGCAGACCTGCTTCTTTCAACTGTTATGGAAGAGATAATTAGTGAACCAAAAGAAACACAATTCAAATCATTCAATGAGATTTTTGCACATTATTTTGGAATTACTTATGAAACCCATAATTTAGTTATCATTGCAAACAAAATTAAATTTGAATTGAAATCAAATGAAAAGGAGGAAAAAGTGATTGAAAATGATTCAAATCAAAATTCAAAATCTTTAAACTATTCCTTTATTGAAAAAAGAATTTTAGGGAATGGAAGTTTTGGTAAAGTTTATAAAATATTTCATCCAATAGAACAACAATATTATGCGTTAAAAGAAATAACCTTTGAAGGTATAGTGAAAGCGAACACATACACCTACAAAAATCAATCCCAAAACCCAACAGACCCTATACTCTACATACATGCAAAAGTTATATTCCATTTTAACTTGAATTTGACTAAAACCCCTTTTTATAGTAGAATAAAAGATAATTTTAAAAATTTTCATTAACCAAAAACCAACTAAATTTATCCATATTCTTAAAAAATACATCGTTGAATTGATCTGTGCTTAAAATTTAAACCCAAATTTTATGAATTTCTTGTAAATATTCCCTTTAATCACTAGGCAGACTTGGTCACTTCAAGTTGACACATTTATTAGAAGAAAAAAATTATAAAGTACAAATAATGTCGAAATTGCAAAATGATTATATCATGAATTACAAAATGTCATGGATTAGTAACAGATCACTCTTTATTGTAATGGAATTATGTTTCAAAACTTTAAGCTAAGTTTTAATTTTGAAACGAAATGAATTCAGTCGAAAACTGTTTCAAACAATGACTTCAATTGAATTTTATATTTCAAGTGAATTATTCAGAGAAATATTGGAAGAAATCAATTATTTACATAAATCGAAGCCATTCATAGAGATTTTAAACCTACTAATATTCTAATAACTTACGGACTGAATGGAAAATTAGCTAAAATAGCAGATTTTGGTTTGTCCACATATCATGGATCAGAATCATCAACACATACCAGTCGATTGGGAACTGAAATATATTGTGCGCCAGAAGTCAAATGGGGACGAAATGATGACACAAAAGCAGATATTTATAGTTTGGGTGCAATAACACAAGAGCTTTTTGATATAGATATCTATGGGTGAATAAAATTATGTTTAAACGTATTTAAATATATAATTCACTAATTATCTTGATAAGAAATTATTCAACCAAACTATTTTCAGTTTAATTCATTTTGTACTAAAATTCAAATAATTTTTTTGAAAATTGATATTATTAGAAAATATTAATAATAGCAATCATTTCTATAGCTCAACAAATAATCTTATTCATGAAGAGTTGGTGAAAGACAAATATCAAAATATCACAAAATTAATCGTAAAAATGATGGAATTACAGATAATCAATAGACGTGACTGTCAACAAATACTTGGAAGAATTACGTGGTATTTGAATATCAGTGAAATTGAAAATGAATTGATTCTTCAAAAATTCATCAATTAGTGAACATTCAATAGAAAAAAGTTTCAAAATGTTTTTTATTAAAATAAAGCATATGTATGAATAATCCATAATAAGCGAATTTCCAACTTATTCATCCTATGATAAATCCATTGAAATGTGTGAATGATTTTGTCATGATATTTTATCACTTTTAAAATATTCTGTAAATATAGCAGTCAGTATATCTGAGATTTTGGCGAAAAAAATCATAAATGAAATTATTTTTATGTGTGTTTTGAATAATGTGTTAATCAACATAAGAAAAAAGCTTAGAAACCTCATTATTCATGAAACTTAATACACACTCAGATTCAACACTTTATTCAAAATAAATATAAAAATATTTCAATTTAGGGACTTTTTTGCCAAAATTTCAGATATATAAATATTTGATGTTAATTAAAATTTATGAATTCTACTTTGAGGCATTTGAATTTGACAAGAGGTGGGTATTTATTAAGCAATTCTTTCTCGTTTTTAACAGGGATATTATTCATCAATAATTGACAATCGGAGATGAACTTGAGAGTAGATAGTTTATAAATGACAAATCTTATATCATCATTTTTTGTCACCACAATAGCAATTGCCTCTTTGATCAACTGATGATTATCGGAAAAACTGTGAAAATCAATATTGTCTTTGGTGAGTTAGTGCTGATCCAACCCAACGGAATCAAACCTAACTGCTTTAACAACAGCTTGTCTTGGGTATCAGTTTCGCAAATTGCGTTTCTAATCTGCGGCAATAATGACAAGTGGGTGATAATAAACTCATTTTCGTACTGTTTTCCTAATAGAATTGCAGATGTTTCCAATTGTTGGTCAATTTTTGATTTTGCTATAATCTGAAATTTTCTTATCATTTGTGTAGATATAACAATTGAACGAATTGGCTCTAGAATAGGACCATTGATCTTACCAATAACTCCAACTCCAAAAATTATATCTGAACCTTTAATCAGAAAATTATTTGCTTTTCGACCAGAAATACTTCCATCCCCTGTACACTTATGTTTCTCCCTTTAATCACCAGATTATTTGCTGTGCTTGAAGATCCATTTTTATTGCCATTTAAGATGATGTTTTTACCTTCAATGACCATATTATTTGCCTTCCCGGTAATGTTACAATGAGATGCGCTATCTGAATTTCTAATGTCAATGTTTCTCGCATCAGCTAGCATATTACTTGCCACTTGAGATTCGATGCTATATATTGCCTCTATAGAATTTTCAACTTCGATATTCTGTCCATCAACTAACATATTAATTGTCATTATTAAGTGCTTCTACATCATTCCCAATTTCAATATTTTCCCCATAAATTAGCATGTTATTTGCTTGACCAGATGTCTCAATAGTTATTCCACAATGTCCATTTCGACAGTTAACTTGTTCTACTTGATTTAGTTCTTGATTTAAATAATTCTCTCCCTTAAAATAACAATATTCAAATTTTCAAAACTTGAATAATAGTTAAATTGAATAAACTGATTACATTTTTAAGATTATATGTAAAACTTCGATAACGTTTTCTAATATTTAGATACAACTTGAAAATAATGATGAAACCAACAACCAAAAGTACTATCCAATAGATGATATGCTGAATATCCGAATTCATTTACAATTTTGAGGACAAAATCAAATCAAATACTGACAAATTTTTGAAAATAATATGAAAAAGGTTTAGTTTCAGTTTAATTTTTGATATGCTGAAACTAATGCAAAATCTAATATTTGACTTATATTTGAGAAGAAAAGTCAGAATAAATTTTAATTAGTATTACTTATATATCCATATTGTTCAATATTAACGTAATTCTTAAGGTAATATTGAATCATGAATGAACTAGTCTTAAAGAAGATAAAAATGTGAATACGCTTTCAAGTCATAATTCCAAAGTTTGATTCTAATGACATTGTAACCTCATTTTTATCTTTTTGAGTGGATATTAATCTTTCCATTCACTAATTCATTTAAGTGATAGAGGTTATGCATAGGTCTTGTATTTGATATATTGAAAATGAATCTGATGCACTATATCTTACAGTTATACGTAACAAAAGATATTTTCTTAATTGATAATTTATTTCATTTCAAATATTTTGATTCCAGAATTTTTATTGTTTAGATTTTAGATACATCAACCTCGTTTTTATTTGGCCGAGTCGGGTTTGATTCTTCTATCCAATATTGGATGTTAGTGATAGTGATATTCCAACATTCGAACTTAAAATATCTATCAGCCTCTTATTGAATTTGCAATAAATCTTAAAAATTGGTTGCGATTCATAAAATATTGCACATTCACTTGTTTCAGAATTAATATTGTAAACTACTATATAAGATAATATAACTATGCAAAAAAGTTTTAAAAAAATCTGGTCACCGTAAATACAAATGAATGCTGTGTCAGTCTTTAAACTTTAAAACCAAATAATGGAGGGCTTTCACTGTGCTATTTCTCAATTAACCTGTCGAATATTTTCATTAATCGGATACACCATTGTTCGTCTATTGAAACGCATTGATGTACATCTCATCCATTGTAAAGAATTACTACTCTTTTGCATTAGATACTATTACGGAAAGAACTTAACGAGTGATTTCAAAGATATATACTTTCACGCATTGCACTTTTTAATAATTTACTG
>JAQFXV010002237.1:0-10908 GCA_034694065.1 Camisia spinifer
CGCGGTTTACCTTATTGGGAATCAGAGTCTAGCTTTTCCGGATTCTATTTTTTGTGTTCTATAAAAAACACAACCCTTTGTGAAAAACAAAATGCGAAAAATGGACTCTAATTTATAAGAACAAACCGCGCGCTTCCAATGATGAAAAACATTTTGCTTACAGTGTTAGATGAACTTATGAAATAATCTATAGAATAAACTGTTATTTCAAACTTTACTATAAAATTACTAAGAATTCCAGCAAAGAATTTTTCATACAAATACTTTTTCATTGGATTCAACAAATTGAGTTTAGTTATTATAAGAAAGCTATGCTTTCAATTTTCCATGTATTAAAAAAAGGCAAAGTGTAATTCAATTCTTCAACAGATAAAATTAATGAATAATGAATATACAATTTAATTACACTCAATTTGGAAACTATTTCTGAATAATGAAAAACATTATAAAACATCTAAGAATAAGTTACACTGAAAAGCAATCTTGTATTAGAGGCAAACCTAACCCAATTCACTTAATTCTCAAAAGTTGATACAATAACACATTTTTGCCTTTGTTACAAATAAGAGAGTATTGTAGTCTCGAATCAAAACATACTTGTCATTTGAGTTGTAAGAACTGTAGATAATAAGATTACAAGATTGTATCGTTCTCTCAACTTCAAGTACTCACTGTTGGTACAAAAGCTCATATAATTAGTAAAAACAGTTTTCGGCAGACGAACATATTCCCGAATATTCCACAGTAATATATTTTAAGCAAATAATTTTTATTTACAATGTAATGATAGTTCAAACTTTTTTGATTCTCATTCAATACCAATACTTTTGAATAGAATGCATTGCATACGTGTGGAGTATAATCATATATTATAAAAGCAATGAGGGTTAGGTAGGGTTCGAGACCCTACAATCGAAGAGAAAAAACGGTCACCCAAACATTTATGAAAAAATTCGATATTTTCAGGCAATTTTTATAACTTTAGATTAAATAGCACATTAAATGCATGAAAAAGTTCGAGTTTAAAATGAATTGATATTTTTTCTAATTCTCATGTGATTTTAACCGAGCAATCAGAAGCAGTTTATGTTTTCGGGTAATATTTTAATGGCTTCCAGTATTCAGATTTAAATATGAAATTTCTTCAAGTATTGACTTGTGATATATCATTATAAAGGCACAGTTGATCAAAAATGTTTCCGTTTTAATAGGTTATTATTGTAAGGATAAGAGATAATTAACGAAACTGACAAATAATTATTAATTTGAGATCATTTCAATGATGAGAATATATTTATTTGAGAATTTAGTTTGAGCTATAAAACAAATAAAACCCGATCACTTTTACTCAAAATATTTGATTGACCGAAAATTACATCTCAATACAATCGATGCCTAATTGGATTGTGAAGTGCGCCGAAAACTCTTTTCACTTAATAAAACAAAATATAGGAAACATTTAGCTTTTGGTTACTTTTCCACTAAAGGTTATTAACTCATATACAACAATGCATAAGTTTTGTAGGAAATGAATAGGTTCGTCTTGTATTTTCCCTTTTATGTAACTCTTATATTCGATTTGTGTATAATATTCCTTTCCAGATGCTTTCATTTTAATAATTAAATACTGCATTAAATTTGACATTTCTTAATGACTTCCGACAAATAAGATTGGATTTTACTTTGAATTATGTGATATCCAATGGAAAACCATTTTCACAATTGTCTATTCATTGATGATTCACATTAACTGAAATCCTTCTGCTAATATTTCGTTCTTCAATTTTATTTTTCTCATGAGCTATCAGTAATTTATATAGTTTTAAATCTTGAAAATTAAGTTTAAAAATAACTTTTGCTTCAAAATTTATGAGTATGAAAGCTATTTAACTCTTATATTGATTTTTGAACACTCAAGTATACGGAAATTGATATAATTCTCTTAATTTTCAAGTGAGTCATTGAAATATCGAATAAAAACATAATGTTGAATAAAAGTTACTCATTTTTGTCAACTCGATTTGTGAAAGAATAAATTCAAATGAATAAATAATGCTTAAATTTGATAAAGATGAAAACTTTTTCCTTTATTTATAGAAAACAAAAGCTCAAATCATGATTATTAATTTTTTAATAGACTTATTCTTATTAAAAAGTCAAATCTTCAGTGCTTGCAATAAAGAGTTTTCGTGCTGAATAATGAATGGTTTGAAAAAGCTTTTGATTAAATTCTTTAAAGCTATGAATATAATCAATAAACTGGAACTATCAATAAAATATTTTTTAGTGAGATTTGAATTATTTCCATAAGAGGATCTGAAGAAAAGAGGCATTTTATAAATTCTTGGATAAGCTCTTTGAGCTCTTTAATATCTTGAACAAGTAACTAATTTGGCAAGAATTGCATTTAAAACTATGGCAAAATAAATAATTAAACTACAGTTTGGTTTTGATAAATTTCGATACATAATTCACTTTTAATCACGCAATGTTTAGCCTCATTGAGGACTTTCATTTCATTATTTCACTAATTTAAGAATATAATTATTAAATTTTAATTACAAATCCTCAGAATTGCAAATGAGGAATTTGTGAACTATCTCATAGTTAGTATATATTATCAAAGTTCTTAAATAATATTCGCAGAATAAAATCAATTTTAATGTTAAATTTGATGAATTAAAATTATATTTAGTAAATTGAGCTATTGAAATATTGAGCTGAATTATCATCAGTCAATCATACGAAGTATTTGAGAGTTAATTCAAAAACTAGAAGTGTTCAGATTCACAAAATGTATAAAATTTGCTGTTAGGTTAATAAAAAGGTTGCATTTCTCATTAATTAGTTTAATGCAAGGTAGTATATGAGTTGCATGAATAATAAAGCACATGAATAATTGATTATATGCCGTTTCACTGAATTTCTTTTGCTTAAACTTTTTTCCTCATAGGAGTTCAAACAAATATATATCAAACAATTAAATTCGATGCTATTTTAATAAAAAACATTTTCGATTAAATTTGATAATTTAATTTTTCTAATGATAAATTTTAGTTAATCAATGAATAATAAAGTTAGAATCTTCCTCAAATATTTAAATTATTAATTCTAGAGAATATTTTCATAATTTATATATATATATATAGCCTTTATAAAAAACCTGAAAATACTTTTTCCAAACGAAATTTAATGAATAATCAAAGTAAAGGGATTCAGCGAAACGGTTGAACACCGTCTAATTTAATTCAAATCCAGTATGTTTAGGGACTAAAACTGGAAATATCATTAAACATATGTTGTATTTCTGTAATTTCAATTGCAAATACTATTTCTGAATAATTTTTGGATTTATCTTTTTCGGAAAAATAGAAATTTATATTTTGATCGAAAATGATGTTCCAACCCTAATAAAATATTGTCAAAATAAAGAGTAGAAATTCATTTGACTGATGTTACAGTTGAGATTTCAACAAATATCAAGCATCACAGTAAACAGATTTAATGGTTTATATAAATTAAAATGAAAGGCTAACAATAGATTATAGTTTACGTGAAGATTTTGCTGACAATAAATGTCTATTAACTTTTGAAAATTATTTATAGAAAGTTAATAACGATTCGTAAGTTTTGAAATATTTATTGATTTAAGCTTTCATCACAATATAATAGCAATATTTATCATTTCAGTGATGAATATATTTAAAAAATATAGTAATTTTCAAACCTATAAATGAATCAATTAAAAAATGATTAAAATTACAGTTTAACAGAAACTTCAAGCAACTCATTTTCGAAGACAATAATTAAAAAAAGACAATTTTATATTGACTGTAAGTTTTGTTTCATATATCGATTTTTGTAATAAAAAAACTCATTAAATGAAAATATGATTTCTTCGATGTAAATCATAATATATTCGAAAAAATCTTTTTTACAAAATTTATTTCAGAACTTGTATGCGTTGAAGTTTAGCAAATCATTATTTGTTTTTTCGTACATTAACTGTTGTACAGAATATAACATTATATTTCAATATCATATGACTATCAATAAAGTGATGACATCGACATGTAAGTCCATTATATCCATTGTATAACATCCTAATAGATTTTGATATGTAAAATGACTTATAATAATATGTAAAATATTTTACTGATAATATGAGAATTTGAGCCATGAATACTGTACATTACTTTTCAGTGTGAACTTAAAATAATAAGACATGAGTAATGCATTTGCCTTTTTGTATTTGACACAAGCACTTAAGAGCCAACAGATTTAGTTGAAAAAATTTATTTCTGACTTTCTTTTTCGATATTTGAGATAAACATTTGAGGTGAATCCCGTACCTGCCTTTGACTCAAATGATCGTCCAATGCCAATAGTGTATTGCTATGGAAACTGTTCCTGTCAGAAAATGATGATACTTTCTCTACAATACTAAAGCTCTTCATACAAGTGAGAAATAAAGAATAGGAAAACTTTATATATTCTATCATCGATGGCTATGCTTTCGCGTTTAGTGTATAAAAACTTCATTGAAAGAATATATTGTATTCTGTGGTAAATTTATCGCGTGCTGTAATGATATATAAAATCATAACTTGTGCGCTATTCGGACGAAATTCTTGTACTTTTTCAGTCTACTCATGACAATGTTAACTAACAAGATCGATAGCATCTACTTTTTTGTCAGAAAAGTTGCCTAAAAATAAATGTGATTCATGAAAATTCAGTGGATCATAAAATATTCAAAAATAGACAATAGTTTCTTTGAAAAAATTTGTTAATTCCATTCTTACAAATTTATCCATTTGAAAACAGCCCTAAATATCATTTTCAACAAGTAGAAGACTGTCTCTAGAGAAATAAGTTGGATATCAAGAATGTATAGCAGAGTAAAACAGTGTTGTTTTTGAGTACTAAAGATGAATACTAGTTTATTTTCACTACAGAACTGCAATAGCACTAACTTATTATAGCTTAAGTAACTACTTGTACATAACTTATTAGTCCCAAAACAACTCTAATGATATCGTTAACAAATGTTTGGCATAATATCACCAATACTCGAGTTAGAATGCTATTTATACTGCTCAAGCACACCAAACAAATTAAAACTTAAGCTACAAATAGTTAGCATTCACTTATCAATAGCAAAATTAATTCACTAAATAATCTTTAAAGCTAAAGCATTGTATCTTTAGAATAAGTTAAATTAGAGTTCGTCAAAAGTTTAATATATAAGAACAAAATTATTTATTCAAATCAAAATTTTATTCATAGATTTTTAAATATCTATAATCTAGAATATAAGCTATTTTACAAATTTGATTGAATTTTCTATGAAATCTCATACACATTACACACATTCACTCATATTTAACTTCTAGAAAGTTGGCCACAACTCGCAATCACATCAAAATAGGGATAATATCATATTATGAGGAACTATCAATTTAATTGTAAAGTCAGTCCATTTTTAACACTCAAAACAATCACTTCAATCAATTATATTGTAATTTTATGTTTTATTGTTAATAAAGTTATTGTTTAAATTGTGTGCCGATTCACTCAACAGTCAACCACGTCTTCGGTGAAACGAATCAATTGGATCATTCACTCATCCACTAAACTGACTCACACTCAACCCTTTCAATATGAAGAATAATTGATAAGTTGATTTTCGGAAAGCAAACTAAGCTATAAGAACGATGGAAAAAGCATAAGAAAATGATGTAACAAAATACAACTCAGAGTCACTATAAAAACAATTTCCCTCAAATTATTTTATAAAAATGAAGACATCACAAATTTTTGCTAAAAACTAACTTTTCAATGAAAAAATATACGAAATTATGATCAGCAGCTGAATATTCGCACTTTATTACTAAATATTGTCTTCAGTTTCACAGTTATATTTTATTATTTAGTAATAATCATTTTTTGATAACAGTACAGAATAATTCATATGAATTGGTCATTAAATTGATATTTAGTTTTTTTTAAATACTGGTAAATATAAGCTGGAAAATGAACAGAGATTGGAAGCACTTCAACAAATAAATGCATTGCAAGAAAGTATCATTTCGAAAGCTAAAGGTATGAAAGCAAAATCAAGATTAAATGAAAATTTCAAGAATGACACACAATATGCATTCAATTTTTCACATTTTTACTCTAAAATTATATTCTGATCCGTTATCAATAGCTGAACTACTTTTCTTTGGAATTATAATTTTGTTCATTTAAATAACGAGTTTATAGATCAATGCATTTGCGGATATTTTTAAGCAATTTTTTTTCTTTTGGAAAAAAAGATTTGTTTTAATGCCAGAAAGTCACGTACTCTAAAACGAAAAACCCATCATTGATGGAATGCAAAATGTACGTCAGTTTAAAGCGTTTAAAGTAATTTCCAAATTTATTATAAAAATAATTTATACATCAATTTATCATTCATTCTTAATCTAAACTTTGTATTACAAAATTATGATTTATAAATACTTAAGAGATATCTGCGTATTAGAAATAAATAATTAACTGATAAGGTAATGGTTTACAATCATTTTTCACAAGTTTTGTGTTTACTCGTTTCAAGTCTGTGAATAAGTGTAACATTTGTAAAAGTATTCGATAATACTATCTATAGTAAGATTAATATCAAGTTTGAGAGAAAGCATCGTAGTTTCAATAACCAACTTAATTTTTAATTTATAAATTATTCATACATTGGTATCAGTTCAGTGTTTTAATTCCAAATAAATATTTACCTTTGAATCCATTTAGAGGGAATTTTCGATTTGAATAGTATATTATTTTTCTATATCAGTGAAAATAACAAAAACCTTTTGAATTTCACATTTATCGTTGTGAACAGAACTGTAAAAAGTAAAAATCTTTTTCCGGTTATGATTTGATTAGATTAGAACAATAATTATTTATTTTCAAAAAAATATTATAAATAACTTAAGAGTGTAACATTTCTGCTAAAAGAGAACTTGAATCTTAGGAATTTGATAAAATTTCTAACCACGCCTTTGAGATTTTAATTAATTTTTAAGCAGTGCTCGCATGTCAAACATATAAACTTCGTATGTAATTGCGTGCTGTCATTCACCCTCTTATAGTCTAAGTTGATAGAAAGTTATTTTATGAAATTGGCTTAAGAAATAAAACTTTGAGATCATGTAAATTTGAAGTACTGATAATTATTTTTTTATGACTGATCAAGAAATTTAATAATATTATTTATTTTCATCGAATACGATGTTAGGATCGAAAAAGTTCACTGAAATGCTGAAGTATATGAAAAATAGATGAGAAAAGTCAGAATTTCAAATGATGTTACATTCAGAAAATTAATAAATGCAAATGAATCCATCATTTTTATCAAACTTCATATGATATGATGAACATGCACTTGTGCTTCGAATAAATTTTTCATTGACTTTATTCTCTGTGGAAAAATTGGAGTTTTTGACTCATTTGCCAGAAGTTATGGCAATGCAAAAATTTTCACTATGAGTGATCACCTTCTGATTTTGTTCAAAAATAATTCTTAATTCAATTTATCATAAACCTGAACTTTAAAAACATAAAATTTTATTCAGATTTCAGCAGTGATAATGGTAAATATTTCAAAAATAAAAAACTTTTTCTTAGTGTGAAACAGTCTTACAAGATAAAAGAAAATGTTTGAAAATATTCCAAATTTGATCGAAAGTATTGCTTTTTTGCACACTTACTGTGAATTTGATTGAATTAATTCATTGATTTTATTCAAATCGCTGTAAACATTAATATGCGTATACATATTCAGGAAGTTGTAGATCATAAAAACTTGAGAAAAACATGAGAAGAGAACGATGGACTCTACAATAATTTACATTTTTAATTAAACTTACTTATAATAATGGTATATCCCATTCATTTGAATTACGGAATCATTATTTCAAACTAAACTAACATTTGAAACAAACATAATCACGGCTTGTATTCAAGAAAATATTTCAGGAATTCTTGATTCTGATAATTTAATCGGTTTTTCCAGAGATCAAAGGAATTAACTTTTTCTTAATATTAGAATTCAATCATAGTTCATAAAACTCCTAATAAACTAATTAAATCTTTCAATCAGTTTTAATATTTTCAACCAATTTGAAAATTCATGAATTTGATCTGAAATTTACTATATTTATGAGTTTTTATGAGTTTAAAAAAATAAAGTCTTAAGAAAACTGCAATAAATAGAATATTAAAATGAGATTTTTGAATAAATATCGGGATTTTCAAAAAATTTGCCTCAGAAATTAAAAGAAAAGTAAAAGAATTTTTAATCCAGAAAAATCACCCATTTCTTTGAAGAGTTTTTCCATATTCTTTAACATTTTACGGAAAAATATATTCTTTAGGAAATCTAAGGGTTGGGCTCTGGAAAAAAACATTGAGTTTTGTAGAAATTATTATATATTGAGACAATATTTTTAATGTTACCAACTTTGTGCGGTATAGTCTCAAGGGGTCTAATGTTACAAATGAGCTCACATTAAATGTGTTGTACATGTGATGCCATTCGGCTTAGAATAAGTTATCAATTAAAAGTAAATGATTTTAAATCCATTTTAATACGTTAAATGAGACTCATAGTGATTGAGAAAGAAGTTATTTTAACTCTTTTAATAATTTAGATTATGTAAAGGATAAATTTTTTGCAAAAGTGAATTATCACCCATTAATATTAAATGTTTTCTTCTATGACAAAATTCGTTAAAAAGATTTACAGTCAGTTTCTTATCGAAAATCGAAAGCATTTGTAGTTAAGAATGAGTACATCGTAGGTATTGTTAACTAACTTGAAAATCAATAAATGATATTTAAGAATTGAATTATGGCTGTCCTCAAAGATGTCGGAGGACATTACCTATTTATTTAAAGTCATATCTCTTCAAACGCTTTATTATATAAGTTGTTATATAGGGCTACAGGCGATAGGAAAGTGAGAGGCACCACATTGTTAACATTGAATCAATGGAGGCACTAATGCTTATATCAAGTATTGTTTACCATTATGTGTATAAGTTATCTATTGAAAAGTAGAATAGAACCGAAGAATATAATAAATGGTCAAAATGTCCACAAATGGCCATATATGCGCTTTATCTTCCGTCTTGAAAGAGTTTTACCGAAAACACTGAAAAACATTTGCTTTCTATCTTTATTATTGTCATAAAGAAGAAGGAATGAAATAGACTCTACTATTATTCACCTCTTGTTCTGTGTTTTTAACATTATTAAAACACACAAATCTCTCCCTCCCTCCCTCTCTCTCTCTCTCCCTTTCTTTCTCTACATCATTACCATTGCGTGCGAAATACATTTTCCCAGTATTTCTCAAAGCAGTCATATTTTGACTCAACATTTATTATCCATCACGAAAATAACAATTTTCGTTATTATTTATTACAAAGTTTTCAGCTAAAATTCTCTGTCAACTGAACTTGTGAATAAACTTCAATTGTCAAGAGACAGCTGAATATTCATCAATTATAACTTTCTGAAATTGATATTTTTGATAAATTGAATCTATTTGACCAATATTATAAACTTACTGGCATTGCGCTCGCATTTTTAATAGCTTTTTTGCTTCATATATAGTTCACAAGTATTTGAAGTTTATTTTAAATTCTATGAAATGAAATTTGTTATGCAAAGAATGTTCAAAATCATAAAGTTAATTCACTGAATTTTTTTATGTCTGTGACTTAGAAAAATAACTAATATTCACCTTATTTGGTAAGAATTTATTTGAGGTCTTCAATTGATATAAAAATAAATCTGAGTCAAGAAGATTTAACTTAATAGGTTGAATATTTTTTATTTGTTATCAACGAATGGTTTATTGAAATTTTGAAATAGGAGACATACTTGAATAAAGTAAGAACTAATCGTTTTGAATCAAGAGAAATCTCTTAATTTGGAATAGTATAAACATTAAGCAGTTTTCCAGATGAAAACCAGTCTGAAGAAAATTATTTTAAAACTTACTTCGAATAAATTTTATAAATGAATAATGAGATGAAAAAAATAAAACAAGTAAAATACCATATTTAAGTTCAAGTTAAGTTATAATAAAGTCAAAGCTTAACTCTTACTTAAAATCTTACTTATTTTGTTTTATTCATTCTTATTATCTCGATCTCGAGTTATTATAAAGACATTGATGAATACTAATTGGTTGAAAAGTACCTACACTTCTGAATTTTCCTCTAATAAATCTGTAATGCATTTATATAATGAATACTAAATGTTTGTTTTATCAATGGATTTGTAACCTGTTTGTCACTCAAAACTAATTTTAAATATAAAAAACAATCAGTGAGATAGTGTTTCTAAGTGGCGAATGTGAATAACATAGGTTGAGATTTCGAATTGATTACATTCAAGCGAAGCTACTGTTCAGGCCGTCAATTTGACTTCATTTCTGTTCAACTCATTTATTTCTAATAATAGGACAATCATTTTCAGGTAATCAACTCGAGTATAATTCAAAATACTATACTATACTGACAGAAGTCATAAATCAGTCAGAAGTCATAAATATTTCGCTACTGATACAAATGAGTGCATTTGATAATAGATCTTAAGTGTGATTGTTATTAATAATTATCTATTTCGTAACAAAAAAACCAGTAAAGAGTCTGATCTTTAAGTCAATCTCAATGTGAAATTACTTCTCAATATTACAATATAATACATATCAATTCGTTCCTGCGAAATGTTCACCCGTTTTTATTCGTTGATTCAAAATTCAATAAATCCTTTAACGAATTTTTAGACCTTTACAACTTTATTCATAATTCATTAGTAATTATTCAGAGTTACTATCAATTGAATAGATATCAA
>JAQFXV010002238.1:0-10907 GCA_034694065.1 Camisia spinifer
ATTCAATATTTCTTTAAATAAATCTAAACTTTTTATCGCTTTTTCCAATTTATCTCTATTTTCTTCCATTGTTTTATATGTTTTCAAATTTTATTTTATAATCAATTTATAATTATTTTAATAAAAGATTTTTTACTTAATTAGCGATTAAATTCACTGATTATTTACTGAGCATTCAAAACATTAATCAATAAATAATCAAAATTAAGAAAATTTGATTTAAAATCTATTCAATGTTTACTAAACACTAGCGTAAAAAAGGGGCATATTTTTAAAGTTCATGATTAGAGGTGTTTTCCGATTACTAAAAATAATTTATATATTTTCAACTATTAAGTAAATAATTAAATTGAAGAATAAATTAACGACAAATTAAAACTATTATTGTTATTATTATAGTTATTATAACCTAATATTTAGAGAATTATAACTTAATTGTGCCTCAAATAGCATCAAACAATTCGATCATATTTTGATTTACTTAACTGTTTATCTTCTGTTTATATCTCTATAACTCTAAAGTTTGTAATAAACTTAACCCTTGACGACCGGTTGCTATGCTTCAAAACGAATCTTTAATACAGTTTCTTATTGTAAGATTAGTTTATAAGCATAGCAACTGGTGTTCAAGGGTTGAGTTCAGCAGATTTGTTATTCAGTAGTTTTGATGACGTTTTGTTCTCAATGTTTTCATAAAACATCGTCAGTATTTGGATATAAACAGGTGTAAACAGTGATGTACATAATCGACACTCACACTAACGCACACAAAATTTTGAAGGTCAAGCTCGCGCTCACTCTTGGAGATTCAAGAGTTGAGCATGATAATTTTAGGACTTCTCTAAAAGCGTGAATCATGACTCAAATGTTCTTCCAATTTATTTTTTATGAAAGTTGAAAAGATTTTTTAAACTTTCTGTTCGTTTGCAATTTTGATGAAAATTAAACTCAAATGTTTACCATTCAATCTAAAGTAAACTATTCAAAGCTTCTTTAGTTGAATTTCTTATTATGCAAGACTTGAATTGAAAGGCTCTCGCGCTCAATGGTTTGACGCTCGCTCTGACGCATAGCGCCCAAAATTTAAAGGCTCGACAGTGAGCGCCAAACGCTCGAGCTCTACATCACTGAATATAAAAATTAAAAATTGCAAAATGTTTTGAAATTGATTTTCATGTTTTTACAGGTAATGATAATATATTTTATATAAATATCAATATCAATACTCATATGAATAAAAGTCAAATATCGATTATTCGTTGTCTTTTTGATAATGCAATGAATGAGTGATTATTTTACAAATTGTTTCGATTGAAAAATAGATTACAATTAATTATTTTACAATATCGTGAGTTAAATAATAAAGTATTGATTTAATATTTTCAATATTTTTTATTAAACTATTTAATTTGAATAATGAATAATGGTTTGAATCATAACTTAGTATTGGGTTTAATAAGTTATGAGTGAAATGTTATTTCAATATTACGTTAATAGAGATAATAATTAAAGGGTTTGTTTATGTAGAAAATAGGGATTCAATGACAGCAGTATTAATACTGATTGAATTGTTATCACACTTAGTGTCAAATCAACTCATTATTAATAACTAAGTTTGCATTCAATCTAAACAAATTTAAACCCAATCCTACTTTTCATTTGATTGAAAAATATTCTGATAAAAGCTTTAAGAATAGACAACAATTATATTTTAATTTTGAAATTTAATGCAAAATTTCAATTCAACGCATAAATCAACTCAAAAAAGTGTTCAATTATTCAATTGAATGAGTTATTAATTATGCATTTTTTTGGTGAGAAATCAATAAATAAACAGATTTGATAGTTAGGGCTGAAATATCTGATAGATTCGGTGCAAACGCCGGTATTTAAATAAGTTATTAATACCTAAGAACTCATTTGTGCTGTTTTTTACAGCTATAATAAGTTAGTCTATAAACCGATTTATCTCTACCTTTGATCTTATTTTTGGAACCCATATAAATATCTCATAATTTAAAAGCTATTTCTATCAATTGATATCACATTATTTCTTATGAACAGGAAGTCAAATATTGTAACTTTTTTGATTACATTCTCTAATAATAATTATATTTTTGATCAAATGCTTTAATATTCTCGCAATTTCTTTAGCTCTCAATCATTCTGAATATTTGATTCCTTTCAAAAATATTTGTAATTCGTTTTTGAGGTTCTACTCATTCGAAGTATATTTTATGTAATTTAAATCATAATTTAAACTCCATTCTTAAAAATTGATAAAATTGTATGTTTTATAAAACTTTTCGATGAACACAAAAGATGATTCGCACCCGTAATAGATCCGGACGTCTTCCCATTCAACTCATATATGTTTATGTGATTTATTATATTTTAATACATTTAAGTTTAATTATTTGATTATGAAAATTAGTCTAAATATTTGTTCTGTCGATTGATTAAAGTTTATACTTATTTGTAGTAATTATTCGAAAAATATACGTCGAATTAATATAGAATCTGAACTAAAAGATGTCGTCTCCATATCCATACCCGCCTGTCATAAATCAGCCCCAATCTGGAGCCCCATATGTTGGTTTTCCGCCACCGAATGCTCCCATGTATGAACTCATTAATCAATTGAACCAATATTTAACTGAAGTATTAAAACCTCTATTGAAGGTATCCTCCAGGCGGTGGTCAGCCTATGTATCCACCGATGGGAGGCGGTGGTCAACCTATGTATCCACCGATGGGAGGCGGCGGTTATACAATGCCTAATGCTGTATATCAGGCACCTATAACACAAGCTTATATACAGCCAAATATGAATTCTCAACCACAACAGGGAGGTAACTATTTTTCATCTATTTCTATCACACTCAATAAACACAAGTTTTTCAAAGATTATAAATCTAAAATTCCCTAAAAATTTATTATTAAACTCAATTATTTAGTTCAAGAGCAGTGGATGAATGTACCGGTCGGTGACGCCAACTGTCCGCCTGGTCTCGAATATTTGCTTTCTATCGATCAACTGATAGTCCATCAAAAAGTTGAGATACTTGAAGGTTTAGTTAAACATTCAATTAATCCTTAAGGCTATTACTAAAGCATTATATCGTTTATAATTAGCTTTCACTGGATTTGAATCATCCAATAAATACTCCATAAAGAACAATATGGGACAAAAAGTCTATTCATCAGTTGAAGGTATTTAATTTGATTTTGATTTATTTTACGAATACTGATAAATAATTATTGGTTAGACACTGATTGTTGTACTCGTAATTGTTGTGGACCAATGCGTCCGTTCGATATGAAAATAATGGACAACACTAAAAGAGAAGTCATTCACTTGTATCGACCCTTTAGATGCGATTCATGTTTCTGTCCATGTTTTCTACAGGTGAGACTTCATTCTATTAATAACACATCTCTTTTTTGTTATCAATACAATTTTCTATTAAAGCAAATGGAAGTCAGTTCTAATGGAATTACAATCGGTTATGTGGCCCAAGAGTGGAGTATTTGTGTCCCAAAATTCAGAATTGAAAACGCTTCTGGAGATTCTGTCTTAAGAATTGAAGGTATATTCAATTTTTGAATAATTATATCTAATTTATATTTTATTACTTTTATCATTCAATTCAATGCTAATCAAGTGAAATAAGTTCTAAGTAATAATTATGAATTTAAGGTCCATTTTGTACAACTGCTCTTTGCGGTGATGTTGAATTTCAAGTACTTTCTGATGATGGTTCAGTACAAGTGGGAAAGATCACAAAACAATGGTCCGGATTAATTAGAGAGGCTTTCACTGATGCCGATCACTTCGGTGTTTCGTTTCCATTAGATCTTGACGTCAATATTAAAGCAGTACTTCTCGGAGCGCTCTTTTTAATCGTATGATTCAAATAAATTCCCAAATTTATATATCTATTTCATATTTTTCATTTTTATCCATTTACAGGATTTTATGTTTTTCGAAAAGTCGGGAAACAAAGAGAGAGATAGACCCGGAATGTTCTAATTGAATGTCTCACATAAGACATCTATTTTGGTATTATAAGTCACTTCGTTAAAGAAAATTTTAATCTCATATTATGATTATCTCATTTTGTGTCCAAACTTTTATTTATATTATATTTAATATTCCAAACGGTTTATCATTTATTAAATCGAAACTATAAAACAATTTATCAAAAGTTAGCATTTATTATAAATAATTTATACGCTTCAATGTTTACAATGTTATACTAATTGAGTAATTAATCTCAATCATAAGATTTAATGATCTGTATTGAGTGAGTTTTATGCAACTTTTACTTATATTTATGGGAAACCAATCAATTCAATGAATTTATTGAAAACTAATTCATACTGTTATACAGTATATTATTATAACAGTTAATTAGAATAGTTTTCTATTGAAAGAAAGGCAACATTTTTAGCAGTACAATATATTTTACAATAATTGATGTAATTTTGCATAAACTCACTATTTTTGTTCACTATTTAACACTTGTATTATTCAATTAATTAGATTCAAACTAATTGATCGAAAAATTATTTAATTTTATTCTTATCACAATTTGTTGAATTATTAATTATATATATTTTAATGTAATTTCTATTCAATTGATTGAAAACCTCAACGAATGAAAGATTAAGTTTGAATAAAATGAATGATTTAAATGAATTTTATTTTAAATACTTTAATCCAGAACTTGAAATGTCTTAATTATAATCTAAAACCAATGGATTTATTAAGTAAATGAAAAATTTCTGAAAATTCGATGAATGAATATTTAGCTCAAATAAATTTAATTTTAAATAAAATTGATTCGATTGAAAAGATTACACATTTTAAAGTTTTAAAAATTTTCAAACAATTATTACGACAAATAAAATAATTTATAATAAAGTTAGAAATTAAACCAAAATAACACTAATAATAAAACTAAACTATAGATTAGATTGAATAACATTAACGATCAGTATTGAACTGTATTATAATTGAAATTATATTAATAATTACTATGAATTATAATATTTATGTACAAAACAGTATTTAAGTTATAATAGATTAGATTCTGTACAATATAATAGGATATAATTGATTAATCTCTGCTTTGATAGAATAATATATATCCGGATTCACTTGTTTTTTGAGTATCACTCGGAAGACCATAAAAGTCTTCAATAGCTGAGGCATCGATTTTATCGACGAGATCGTCATCAAAGAGTAGCCAAAAGCCGAATGACTTAACAATACTTATATAATGTCCGCGATTAGGACCACTTCCACAATGTATTACAACAGCCACGAGATCATAGAGTTTATCATCACTTTCAATATTTGAAGTCTTATTAAATAATCTTAATTCCAATGGAAATACGACTCTATACGAGAGTTTTGTGTGTCTGTTCTGCGATTCAGTGTATTTAAAACGTTTCAAATGTAGCGCTAAAATCATTGGTAGTTTTTTGATTCTCATGCGTTTTTGTGCCTCTTGTTTAGAACAACAATTCTCACAATAATACTTATGTTCAGAGCTAAGAGTCTCAGTATTACTAAAAACTCTGAGACAATGTGTTATCGAAGTATTTTGATCGACATCAACACTTAGATCAAGAAAGTCTTCGTCTTTACTGGAGAGGGATTCGCAGTTAAGACAACGCGTTTCGTTAGTGAGCGTGCCCTGAAATATCTCATGAACCCAAGTATTGCTTGAATTATTAGTTTGATTATTGCCTTTTTCAGCACTTAATAAGTCCGCTATAGTGTTAAGTAAGTAATTAAAGAACTCATGTGCGTCCTGTTGCATGTAATTATCAAATACTTCATTCTCTTTACGAAGTCGTCCAATAAACTTCTTCGGAGCCACAGTTCCCGTCTTCTTCTTTTGAGTCGCAATATTATGGAACAGGTCTGCCAAACATGACAATAGAGTTTCTTTACTGTTTCGCTTATTTCTAGCCTTATAATCCAGTACTTTCTCTCTAAATGGTCTACAAAAGTAAAGCGCTTGTAATACTGAATTGCAATAACATGTATTTCCGAAGTTCACTAAACCAAAGTAATGCTCATTCACTGGAAACTGATCCGAACCAATCTCTTTCTCTAATTGAGACGCATTCGCACCCATTATTATCAACTTTAATCAATTATTTATTATTTCTTTTATTTATATTCTTCATCAATATATCAATATTCAGATTAATAATCAATCTTCAAGATATCGTTCAGTATTGATATTAATTTCAATTTCAATATCAATTATTAGTGAAGTTTATATCACTATCTTATCATCAATTAAGTGATTATTACCATAAATATTGATAAATTGGACTTAATATCGATATTATATTAAATAATTATCGAAACATTCATTAATTAGTATTGATTTAAAGCTTCACTCAATTAATACCAAAGTTATTAATATCTGAATTAAAAATATCATTTTATTTAAGTTTATTTCTTAACTTTAGTGATATTTATTATGTGTTAATTATGATTGCGGTAAACAAATGATTTAAAACACTGTGAGTTTGAAAATCATTTCTCTATTGAGTAAACATTTTTATTACTCCTCATTATTTGAAGATCCAAATCAATAAATTATGTAACACTTTGTTAAATAGGGAACTCTTTTATTATTTACTTTTTTTTTATTGTATTGACTTTTATTTAATAAAACTGAAGAAAAGTTATTTATTTCTCCAAAAAAATTAAAGAAAAATATAAATTTTAAGAAATAATAATCAATTCAAATATCAAAACATTGATTTTTCTAATCAACGCGATATTTAATGAATATATCTTTAATGATATCGAAAATCAAATGTAAAACAAACTGAGAGGAGTTTTGTTTTATTACGTATTTGATGTAAATATGATATCACTCAAGAAATATTTTTAAAGTAATGGAAGATATTTTTTTTATAATGTTATAGAGTATAGGGTTTACGCGCATTGACTTTAAATTTCAGTCAACTCACACACAAGTAAATAAGGTTATCGTTTTGTGCGGACTAAAGTTCCCTAAATTTGATCCCTAATAAAGGCAACTCTATTGGTCTATTAATTGCTTGTATACATGCTTTACAAGGGGTAAAATTGGGGGGAAATTTAGTCGACACAAAACTACGGCATTTATACAATGAATGAATGTTTGTGTTAAACCCTAATAAACAATTTTGGTCCGCATTTTTCGCATAGTTTTAGTACATCATCCTTTCGAGTCGTAATTTTATTAATAGACTCTTCATTTTCTCCTATAATAAGTCAATATTAATTTTTTCAATCTTTATCACAATTTTTATTTAAATAACATCTCATTTTTAGATATTTTTTATTAATTTTATTGATAATTAGTTTGTGTTTTGCAATAGTTTTCAAAATTTGAATATAATTTGCAAAATGAATAATAATAACAACAATAATAATGTAATGCAAACATATTTGACTCCATTTGGCTCAAAGTCGACCTCAAGTACTAATACTTTATTTATATTTATTTAACTATTAATTATTGAGATTTTGTTTGAAACTGAAAAATAGAATTAATATTTAATACAATTAATAAAAACAGATAATAGTGTGAAACAGAGTTCGTCCGGGAGTGAAACAGACGTTTCTGTCTCGACCTCAACCGAAAACTTATCTCCAGAAGAAAGATATGTATTAAGAAGTGGTATAAGACAAGAACCACAGGGAGAGGAAACACTTCTATCTAACAGTCTATCAACTGATGGCATGTCTCTTAACAATACACTTATTATACATCACAACAAATCAATAGATGGAACACATTATCAATCGGTTTCGCCATTCTTTTACGGCAAAAGAATTAACAATAATATCAATAATAACTTTAATAATAATAATAGTCTTAATGTTAATGAAAATGTAAATAAATCGACACAAATGTGTGGTTCAATACAAAGCCAAATGCCTTCTCATTTAGCAATTAATAAATTGAATACACATATCAATAATGTTTTGATCCGTAATAAACCTCCGCCTAATCTTCATTCAAGTCCAACACGAACTTCGAGTACAGAAAGTGTTCCGTCGAGTCCTAATGCCTTCAATAGAGCTCTTTTACAACATTTTCAATTAAATAATACTCCCATTGAAAATGCGGCAGAACTTCAACAGCCAATGCTTACTAATTATCTGAATTCCTTATCAAATCATTGGAAAGGAGGTGAAAGTGGTTTGAATAATAATTACTCCGATATTTTAAAAGATGGTTTACATTTGCCGCCACCGCCAGAATATGAACGCCAGTGGAATAATTCGAGTCCTAATTCTGTTTCCACCTCTGCTTCAAATTCAACAACACCTGAATCTAAATCAATCGAAAGATTGACAATTTCGCGATCAAATCCAGACCTCACCAAATTTGATGACGAAATCATTATAAGAGATCCTAAATCTAATGAATTGATTCTTTCTAATTCTGGAGTCTCTAAACATAATATGATAGAAATGTTGACCGCAGAAAATTCAGCCCTAAAAGCAGAGCTTGAATCGTACTATAAAAGGGTTCTTAAACTACAAAAAGTAATTTTATTTTTCATATTCGTAATTATTATCAAAATGACATTTAGTTTAATTTGAAATATTTTCTCAATAGTTTGAACTTGAAATACAAAAAGTACATCAATCTCATGAAGAGCTGATGAGATCTTCAGAAAAGAAAGAGAAATTAGAGAGAGCCATAAGGTATAAACTGGAAATCGATTCTCGAAGACTTCACGAACAAAATAGATATCTCAAAGGTATATATAATATATTGTTCTCATTATATAATCATCAATTGGTAATTAATTAAAATGTCATCAGAATAAATGTTAAAACTATTATATTATTTAAGATCAATTGGACACAGCTCTGGCACATGTCTCAAAACGTCCAGTAAGTCATATCTTTATAACGGCATACCTTATATTTATTTATTTTTCAACATTTTTCAATAAACTTATTAAAAAACTCTTCAAATTAACAGATTAGCGATAGTTTAGATGACGGAGAATTGAAGAAAGAAATAGGAAAGAGAGATGTGTTGATCGCACAGCTTCTTTCGCAAAGTAATAAACAAAATTAAATTGAAATTTTCGATATTTTATGTCTGATATATATTCTCTTAGATAAAGAACTACTTAATGAAAAAGAGCGGCAAGAGATAGAACTACAGGCGCAGAGATTGACTCTTCAGGAACAACGAAATCACATCGATATTTTGGATAATGCATTAATGAGTGCTCAAAATAATGTCATTAAATTAGAGACTGAGGTAAATAAATAATAAATCAAAAATATTTCTATTAGTTTTTAATCAATTTAATTCAAATTTAGTGTCGCAAAAAGCAAGCCTATGAAGAAAGGGCTAATCATTTGCAGAAAGCATTATCTAATTTACAACTAGCGGGTGATCGAAGACTACAGATGGAAAAGAGAGTTCGAACACATTTAGAAAAAGAAATCGAAACATTGAAAAAACAACAAACGGGCGGAGGAGGAAAACCTGGAGTTAAAGCTGAAACAGATGTGGAAGAAATGAAAAAAGTTATTCGAGATTATGAGGAAAAGATGATTAATATGGAAGCGGAAATCACTAAATGGGAACAGAAATATCTAGAAGAGAGCACAATGAGATCAATTGAAGTGAGCGCTGCCTCAGCACCAAAGTAAGTATTTCTATTTGATTTAGATTAAGGTTCACTTACCTTATAATTGAAATTGCGTTTTGCAGAGACGCCAAAATAGCAGCTCTAGAAAGGACTTCACAAGAGAGCGAGAAATTGATCGCTGAAGCGAGAACTGATCGATTAAGACATATGGATGAACTTCATGTCGCAAACAAGAAATTTGCTGAACTCGAGGGTCGAATCAAAGATATGGAATCGAAACTGGCTGAAAAAGAAGCGATGATTAAAGTTTTACGACAACATTCAAGGGATAAAGACGTTGTTCTGCAGAAAACAGTGTTCGCTCAGTCACGCGCTCCCAATAGACACGCGAGATCTGCGAGTACTATGGGTTTGACCAGTAATTCAAATCAGAATCAAATGGTTGGCTCTAATTGTCAATCAAATAATGGAATGACACAAATGAGAAGTACAAGAGAAGAATCGTCACAAAACGGCACTCAATCAAGTGATTCTTCATCGATGACACTTTCAAACTCGTCGAACGGGTCGAACGATACGAATAAAATGAATCTCGACATACAATTGAAAGAATTAGATTCACGACTAACGAACAAAGTTTGTTTATTATCATATTTGTCTTTGAAATGTCTTTAACTAACTTTTTATTATTATGTTTGTCTTTGAAATGTCTTTAACTTTTTATTATTATATTTGTCTTTGAAATGTCTTTAACTAACTTTTTCTATTATTAAGGACTCGATAATCAGAGCGCTTCGATCCGAAAAAGAACGATTTCCGAACCATTACAACAATTGGAGACTGTAATGGTTGTAATCATTTAAACGCTTATTGCAATAAATCGAAAATTCGAACTTTATAATTAGTGCTCTATTTGTAATTGTGTTTAATGTAAAGATGTGTGTATGCGGGCATACATTCGTTTATCTATTTTAACATATATTTAAAGCAAATATCGCTTATATTTTAAACTCATTTTGAATTAAATGTGTGCCAATTCTTTTGTTTATAACATTATTCTCTCAATTATGTTGAAAATGTATAATTAATTAGTCTTTAATATTATATTAATATAGCAAATAAAGGTGTTATTTATACTCTTTCTACTCATTTACTCAAAATTTGCGTTCAGATTATGATTATAAACAGATGCGATGACATTAACAATGAAAAAAAATTTCATACCCAACAGATTCTTCCGTATTTCCTGTTTCTGTTTGAAT
>JAQFXV010002239.1:0-10896 GCA_034694065.1 Camisia spinifer
TAGAAATTAATCAAAATAATAGTGATATTTAGTTATTAATATTGGTATAAACTTAAAATTTCAAATTAATAATCGAAAGTTTAGCAAAAATTTTTGATTAAACTTGAATAATTTCAAACAATTTTACAGAATAAATGATCAATGAATTCAAAATTAAATTATATTAAGCCTTAAAATAGACAGTCATTCAATCTCTATAAATGAATCGTAAATATTGATTATAATAATAAGTTTGAAGTGAAGTTCACTTTGTGAACAAATAAAAATTATTCATAACTTATTCATAGCTTATTCATTCATTACTTTTACTATTATTTTGAGCCAATCAATCCTAAACCTTGATTCCAATCTATTAGCTTATTCGAAAATTTCCGAATGAATTTAAATATTCGAAAGGGGAGAAAAAGAATAATTCTGTTCTTTACAATTATTTAATTCACACTTCAAAATATCCTGCTTTTCATGTCTAATTAATGTTGAATTTTGACAGCACTTTTCATAATATTCTAGTACGAGATTCCAAAATGGAATTTTCTAAAAGTGTCTTTGATAAGTGTTCTTCAGTTGTACAAAGTTTGAAGATAATAAAATTAACAGATTTTAAAAAATAAATCATCCGAATTTACTTTTCTCTCATAGACTCCATTATCAAATTTGTCACTAAAAATTCATAACTCCCTACCCTATAGTCTAGAATTTAATCATTATTATTATTTTTTCTCGTATCTCACGAAGGGTAAAGTTTTTTCTACACCTTAAAGTGTCCGCACACAAACCCTTTCTTATCGATCTATTTTCATGCAATTATTTCATACTATTGCGAAAATATCAAACAACTTAAATCAGTTGACTTTTAAGATTGAAATGATTTTTCTACGTTTATTAATCAAATTAATAGAAAAAGAATGTTTCATTTCATAACAGAACCAAATGAACATTCAATTTTCACGTTTGATAGAAATAAAAAAGAGAACAATTGATAAATGAGTTGAACTAATTGTTTATTATGTTTAAATAAATTTAATCAATAAAATGTCAATCTTTAGAATATTTGAGTTGAAAATAAATTATACATTAAAAGTAGGAATTGTTTGTTTCTGAACGATATAAAATTTGTGTTTATTACCCATAAAACCCCACAAAACCGCAACATTTTCTATGATTACATTGAAAGGTATTGTGAAAATAGTGGCAAAAATACAAATTAAATATCTTTTGAGACCGATTCTCATTAAACTAAAAGATTTAATAACACCAAAAATATACATATATATAGAAACGGCGCCAACAAATGTCGATAAAAAGTTACACCAAGAAGTTGGGGGTAAAGGATAAAGACTCGCTAGTATTAAATTAGATGTACTCAAAGGCATTGTTAGCCACGCATAGAGAGATAGAGCCAGAAATATTTTATTTTGTAGTGGAATATCATGCGAATGAACGACAAGAAAGATTCCTTGCATCCAACGCTTCCTTTGCTGTAAAAAGTCTCTTATAGTAAACGGCGATTTTTCCCACATTTCACCCTCAATAAAGTCAAATGTATAGCCATTCTTGTATGCAATCATTGAAAAATAACAGTCTTCAGCTACAGATCCATCTAATCCATGATCATAGGATACAGATCTCTCAGCACTTAATTTGCTCACAACATAAGACCCTAAAAAACAACAATTTCATTAAAACAACGTTTTATTATATAAGTAAAACTGATATTCGTTTCTCTACTTTCAATAGTATTGTTCGAAAACTTGGTCTTCAAAAACTGAGTTTAAGTTTAAGCACATTTACATTAAAGTTTAGCTTAAGTTGAACTCAGAATTGAATGAACAATAGAAGTGATGTGTCTCAAAAGCGATTGATTAATGTCTAAAATAAATACCTTTCCAACTGAAAAGAGGTCTGTGAAACATATAGAACTGAAATCTGAGTTTTCCCATATCGTCGGCGACACGAAAAGAATCGGCTAAAGTTGTGAACCAATTGACAATTTCTTCATTGGCATAAGTGATGAGTCCCTGACCGAACTCATGCTTACTGCTTAGCACAAAATTAATAATACCGCGAACGGAATTCTCAGTCATAATAGTTTCTTCATCTAAATGAACGATCCAATCGTTATCACCCAATATATTATTCTCATCCTCCAGACAATACTGAAGAGCTCGAGCCTTAAAGTTAATAATAGTTAGCAATAAATCATCAAATTTATCAATGCTTTCAATTAAATGAATAATTACTTTAAAAAGAGCGCCAGTTTTTGTGCGATAACTGTTTGGAATCACAACTTCCCTAATTCTGGGATGTTTTATAAGACCAATCGGTTTATCGGTTACCACTTCTATAATGAAGTTTTCGAGACCTACTGATAGGCATGTATTCATGTTTTTATTAACATTATTACGAATTAAGTCGTGATAATCTCCGCGCGTGACTGTTCTGATGCAAATAAATGGCGCTAAAAGTGGTGTTCCCTTCAAAACAACTTTATCTGGAAATGCATTATAAAGAGTGAGACCCAAGAAATTGCAGACGCATTGCGGTAACGATAATAAGGCCAGAAATCGTATAATATATAAGAAATAAGCCGTCAAAACACCATAACTGAGAAAGGGATCAACTATTGAATTGCTGTTATCGCTATACCAGAGAGTGATTCCACCGCTTAATAATTCGAATACTAATATCACAGACAATAATAGAGAGCAGTGAAGTATGTGTTTTGTCGTTGAACTTAAATGAGGAAACATTACAAGTAATTATTATTATTAATGAGATTTTTAATTCAATTATCGATAATATTCAGCTTCAATAATAATTGCATTTAAAATGAGTTTCTATTTATTCAGTCTATAATGAGATTCAGCATTTTCTCCAACAATTATTTATAATCAATTAATTATTCATATTTTAATATTAATGTCAATAATAATCAAATTGATGAATAAGTTGTCAACATTTGCGGCAATTTTAAGGTGTTTCCCATTTCTTATACTTATAGTATTTTAAAAGTCATATCATATCACTATAGAAACCAATTTATAAATAAATAAATATATAATAAATGACGTCATTTATTATTGAACTTATTTAAAGCCCATTTATTTATAAATAATATAATTTTAATCACTTTTATTTGACGTTTTTTATGATTTGATATTTAAAGAATCGAAAGTATTCTGAGAATAAATCGCTCTCTTTTGACGAGTTTTGATAAATGATAATAAATTTATGCCTTTTTAGCGTAAATACTGTTTAGTTTTAGTTATTTTTAGTATAGATGTCAGTAGTGTTTAGTTGAACAGAATTGAACAGAATATTCTGTTATACAATAATTAAATCATTGCATAATTGCTAAATAAGTGCGCATTTGATATAAACATTTGTCAATTAATCTGTTATTCAAATAAATTAATAACTAATTTAACTTAAATGTGCTTTTAATGAACTGGTCTTTTTTGTTGGGATTTGTCTAAAGTTTTCACTGATATTAAAAATGAATTGAAATTGTTTTAAAGAATTGGAAGCTTTCAAAGGGATAAATACTGAAACTAAATGATATGAAGAGATCGTTCTCTCAAAATCATTCGACAATTACTTTCAAAGAGTAAAATATTTCATTTATTTATCGATAAATAAATATGAATATTATTTAATTTGATTGTTGTATTTGAGAAAATACATATTCTATTAGATTTGATAATTAACCGAAAACTCTATTATATTTAGTCATATCTTTACTTATATCTAATTAATTATGAGTAAAGTTTAATATAATTTAAATATTAAGACTTGGGTAACAATAAGTCCGTTCGCCAGTCGTTAAAAAGAAATAAATTCAATAAATAATTAATTGAGTTTGAATTAGATTCTGAAGAGTAATGTTTCATTTGAATGTGTATTTATGTAATTTATAATTTAAAAATAATGTTTAACAAATTTTAAAGCTCTTCATCACTTGTAAATAAAATTTACATAATTTTGATGCAAACAATTTTGCATTTCCTCTCAAGTCTTAATCTCTCGTTTTTGTGTTCAATCAATAGATTTTCTTTCATTTCAATTTAATATAGCTTTTGATTGAGGTTTTATAGTTTTTTTGTTGGGGATTTTAAATAATTTGGGGAAAAGTGGGGGGAATGCAACCTAACAATTATATGGTCAATGGTCCAAATCCAAGATTTCTCGAATTTTAGAGTGCGCTCAAAACTGATCGGATTTAAACTAAAATTTGTTTGACTCTGGAAACTAAAAGACTTTTTTAAACAATTTTTTGAAAAATTCACTTAGAATTACCTAAAATAAATGGAAAAATAGCAATCTTTAGTTGAGATTAATTTCTTAAAAAGCGAAGACTTTATTTTGTGTTTAGAAGGCTATGGAACTAAACCAAACCCATACGAACGGATAGATGTTATTCAAGTCTTTAAAAGTTCAACAATCTTATAAAACTAATCAAAAACTAAAATCCTTTCAATAACTTTAAAATCAAATCAATAATAATTAATATAAATTTATTAATAGAACAATTGATTAAAAATTACACAATATCTAAAACTAAATTTTCTCTAATGAATAGCAATAGATTGCCATCGATTGAAATCAATGATTTCAGTAATTTTAACGATGATTTTGACGATGAAAAAGATGAAAATAAAAGGTTTGAATTTTGAATCTATTATAACTTAAATTGAATAATGATTACAATTACAAGATATTGATTAACATTTATTATTAATTGAATGTTCAGAAAGAACCGTAATTTAAGCGAAAAGAAAAGGAGAGATCAGTTCAATCTATTAATAAGTGAATTGTGTTCTATTATTAATTATGACACAAATTCATCAAAGAGTTTTACAGAAAATTCAAACAATAGTAAGCAAAAAACGGATAAGTCGTCAATACTTCGATCTGCGATTTCATTCCTCAAAACTAATTCCGAACTAATTGGTAATAATAATGATAAAGAAGAATCTAATGAACAGCAAAATTTGAATGAAACAAATGTCAAACAGGAGACCATCTTTTCATGGAAGCCACCATTCCTTGTAAACGACGAATTCATTTACTTAATGCTTGAGGTGAGCCTTCTTTCATATTTGTCATCAATTTAAGTGACTGTTAGTTACAAAGGATTTAAATATATTATATAATGAAATAGGCTTTGGATTCATTTTTGGTTATAATAGACGCCAATTCAAAGGGAAATATTATCTATATTTCTGAAACAGTAATTCCATTGCTTGGAATGCTTTCATCGCAAATAAATCATAAAATAATGAAAAGTAGCGACGATTCAAATGATAATGACTTAACAATTTATGATTTAATACATGAAGAGGAGAGAAATTTTATGGAAAAACTGCTTGAAGAAAAAGGATCTGAGCCTTTGATCGAATCCTTTACTTCTGTTTTGTTGCACTTTAAAGATCACGACATCAATTCTGAATCAGATAAATACCAATTGGTTCGACTTCTGGGTTCATCCTATGACATGAATGACTTTAAGGGCAAAACATTGTTCAATCAATCGGAACACAAATGTTTTGTAGCGATCGGTCGCTTACAAACCCCTAAGTTTTTGCGTGAATTGAATTATCATTCGTCTACTAATGATAATGAATTCGTTTCGCGACACTCTCTTGAGTGGAAATTCCTATATCTCGACCAAAGGGCTCCTCCTATTATCGGTTATTTGCCGTTTGAAATTCTGGGCACTTCAGGCTATGATTATTACCATTGGAATGATTTGGAAGAAATAGTTGAAGGACACGAACAACTTATGAGAACAGGTGAGGGAACCTCTTGTATACATCGCTTCCTAACTAAGAGTCAACAATGGATTTGGATTCAGACCAGTTATTACATAGCTTACCATCAGTGGAATTCTAAGCCTGAGTTCATTGTTTGCACGCATAGAGTTGTCAAAGATTCTGAAGTTTCTAAAGCAAAATTCGGAAAAATAAATCTCAAAATCAAGAATAAAATTGACAAAACGCGTTCTCTCACAGTCTCTAAAGAAAGGAAAGTAAGTTCTGATTTCGGTACCGATAGTTCAGCTGAACCACAATCTTCTGCATCAATTGGTTGGTCTTCAAATCGCGGATCAATAAACTCGTCAACCGATTATCCGAATACAAGTCATGCGTCTGTTTATAGTAGAACTACAAATACCACTTCGTCTTCTTCTGTATCTAACAGTTATTCTTCAATGTCTGTCTCACAATCGGCTAACACTCAAGAATCAGAGTCCACACAATCTAATGCTAATATAAATCCGCCAACAAATCATTCACTTCTTCATGAATTTCTTCAGCAAAAGCGTGAACTACTTCAACATCAAATCGAACAACAACAGGAAGAGTTGAGACGCGTTTCTGAACAACTTGTTTTGGTTAAAGCAGTTTATAATGAATAATCAAATCACTTATTCTTTTGAAGTTCAATAATTTCTTGAATCAAAATCAGTTTTTTAAGTTGTATTTAATTGGAAGCATTTGAAAGGGTTTAATTCGAATTTCATTCAGTATTTGAATTTAAATAAGTATTAATTTGTCAAATAATTTGTGATGTGTTTATTGATGTGATATATTTGAGTCTATTCTGTTGTTAACATTAATCAATTTCATGACTTTCTCAATCAATTAATTTATTTATTTTCTTAAACCTCAAATCCTTCAATTTGAATGTTTTAATAACAAGATTATAAATCTATATATTCATACATTTTTGAGATAAATATATTGCCGTTATTGAGTCCATATTATTGATTGGTATATTTTGTCATTTAGCAAATTTATAAGTTGAAAACTCACAACATTCTAATTGTAAAGCGTCTGAGACTTAGTTAAACATTTGGGAAATTTTGTTATAAATTCAAATAAGTTATTCCATTCCTGGGATTTGAATGTATCCACAATAATATACTGTATATGTAAAACTAGAACTCATTACTATAAATATACAGTACTTAAATGGGCAATAATTACAAGTATGTGAATCATTACTCAATTTCTTTATCAGTCAAGAAATTATGAGAGTTATAATTATGTTCGGGTTTTAACTGCTGACCAAATTGTTGTGAGCTTTCAAATATCAAATATATTCGAAATCCTCAACATAAATGAAGCTGATATTTGTATATTTATAATAAATGATTGATATTACGACAAAAATAAGTTTTTTGTCCATAATTACCATATTTAAAAACCGAAAATTAAGGTCTTTCAGATTTAACCATAAATACAGTGACTTATTTGTCAGTGCCATTAATTCAATGTTTAATATTTTGTGAAACTGCTATGAAATTGTTGAAATAACTCATCTTTTTGAAATATTTAATGTATTGTTATATTAAGTGATGGATTATACAGAGTATTAAAAAAGCGTTACATTTTCAGTGTTAAATTTTAATTTATCAAATCTTTTGTGTATTTCATTGTAATTATTGTGTTATTAAAAGTAATTTTGTTTATCAAATTTCTAATATTTCTTTAAAAAAACTGTTTTATTGTGAGCTTTGATCAATAGGATTTTTGGAAATGTTATTTGTCTCTAACAGTCTATTTATTCTCTGCCAAAGAGATTCTCTTGTTATTGAACTCATTCATGCAAATAGTTATCAGTATTGAATCACAGAAATTTTCAAAATTAAATTTGATATAAATTACAAAAATCACTTGAAATTAAGCTTTTAAAAAAGTTTGTCTTTCATTATCTTATTCTCAGTCCCTATTCTTTTTTCGCTAATAATAAAAGATATTTTTAACTCTAATAATTAATTAAGATCTAATCGTCAAAGAAACTAAAACTCATATAATTTAAAGTTGATGTCAAATCATGATATCACGAGTCAAATACAATAAATGCTATTTAAGCATAACTTATTTTTTATTAATCATCAATAGTTACCAATAATAGAATCAACTATAATAATTAGGTCCCACATTTACAAATTCGTCAATACAATTATCTATACTTAAATTATTTGTTCATTTCAAAAAACATTATGCTATCACCGATTTATGTATTTTAAAATTAATTTTATCGAAACAATACATTAGTTGTAAATTCATACTAAATATTTAGGATTTTTGAAAGTGGAAAAGCACTTATGGGAAGTTTGATATTTTATTTATAGATACAACCGATGTATTATTTGACATGAATTATATAAAATGATTTATATACAAATTCAAACTAATAGTCTGAAAGTAAAATGCAAAGCAATGCTAAAAAATTAATTTGGTTCGTCTTTTTGTGCTCAAAATTGATTTTTACTACAAAATATCAGACAAAAGTAGCTTGAATTTCACTTTCTTGTTCTTCTTTAATGCTTTGTTGATGATGAATACTGTTTCGTTGAGGTGTTGTTGCTGTAAACTGTCTGAATATGTATTCTGTTTTATAATCAATCGAATAATCACGTCTTTCGATCGATTTATACCCTGAAATACAATCATATTTTTTCAAAACATCTCAAAACTTTTCACTTAAAATGCAAATTAATTTCGGCTTAAAAATCTCAGACCTGAATCGTTTTTAAATAGCTTCTGATCAGTATTTCTCGGTATTTGAATTGAGGGCAAACTATCACTCGATTCATTTGAAAGTTCCATTTCTTCGGCTTCAAATGTGGCCCTCAATTGCCAGAGCTCTTTGTATTGTTTCCTCAATAAATCCGTAGATATAAATTCATTTTTGCTTTCTTTATGGTTTTTCGTTTTATTATCTGATGTCTCTGAAAAAATCAATCAAAGGTCAATTTCAGAAATTATTTATCTTAGACTAAATTTTTCTCTACCAGTCTGGTTGTGACTGATTTCTTCATCGATGTCATCAAAACTCGTCTGGCGAATTATTCCAGTGGAAGCTCTTCTTTGATGATCATTTAAATCATTTGAACAATTGTCCTGTAAAATGAAATTAGAAAGTAATTCAAAATTGAAAAACATTAAATATGTTCACTCTATTTTGACTCATTTTGAATAAACTTTGAAGTCTAATGATTTCAAATTTGATTAAATGTAAATTTAAATATGAAGTTGAAATACGAACTCATTATTGCATAATTTCCTATCTATATAATACTGAGAATTCATTTGGAAAAAAATTACATAAAGTTAAATGCATAGCAGTTTTCTAAGAAAATTCATAGTCAATTAATTTTATTCACAGTAATTATAATAATAATGATAATTATTTAAATTGTTTCTCTAATTGAGTTATTCAAGTCACATAAGATTGCTTTTTTCAAACATGATTCAGTTTTAAGTTCTAGTTTAGTCAATAAATTATTCTTTCTGAACAAGTTTCATGCAATGTATTGGTTGATGAATTGATTACATTCTACTAATGGGATGAGAGACTCATTATGAATTAATTTCTCTGGAGTAGAATTAAAAATTCCTCAAATGTCACAATTATTAACTTATTTTTTTGTTTGCTTTTACAAGTTTTTTCATTCCTATCCTAAATTGAATTCTAACAAAATAGTTTTCAAATCAAAAAAGCCTGATTTGACAATTTTTTCGAATATGGCATTAACTTTAGTGTTTTGGTGGAATTATTGTTTCCATTTAAGATAATAGATAATAATCACAAAATACACTTACTTTCCATGTAATTGTGTGCTTAAGTGAAACTTTAATTCCCTCTTTTCTAATAATTAAACAATTTGAGTAATTTTGAGCAATTTAAATGAATGAAATCGTATTCCTATTTGAAGCTAAACACTAATATGAGTCACTCTATAACTTGAATTAAATTAAGATAAGTTTGATTAAAACTTACTCCTTTATGTTGAACACTTGCTAATTTACATGGAAGGGATGCTTTTCGACTCTTTACTGGTCTTGGAGCAAATCTATAAAATCAAAATTATTCCATACAATTTTTAAGTTTCTTCAGTTTTTTCTATAAACTAAGTTTTTAAAGGTATTCAAAACGTTTCACTTCAAATATGATGAAACATGTTTTGATCAGTAACTGATACAACTGTAATATTATCTAAATATTTCTCAACTATCTTTAGTTCCGATAAATTTGAGACTTAGTTAATAAATCAAATTTTGAAGGCTTTGAAAATAATCTTACTTGACTTGGGGTGAAGATGATCTTTGAGGAGGTGGAGTCGTTTGCACACTATTTGAAGCTGTATTATGTGTTTGTGCAATAATAGTTTGGGGCGAACTAATGGTATCACCATTAGTGTCACTATCACATTGTTGTTGTTGATAAAATGAATCTTCATAACAACAGCTATAATATTCTGCATTATTTTCATCTGAAGTTGTCGTCTGCCTTTCGAAAACTACAATTTGCGAATTTGGACGACAATATCTCGAGTATTTTGGCTGAACATAATTTAAAGTTATTTTAATTGTTTCAAGTTTTATGAATCCTAATTTTCTGACAGAACTTATTTATTCTTTTGATAGTTCAAGCACTGAGCTCGAGCACGATACGAGCCCGAGTCAGAGTGCGAGCAGTGCACTGAGCAAGATCACAGGTCATGTGAATTATCATCAACGTATTGTAATGCTCTGACCCATGTTCATTCAATTTATAAACAAATTATTCACTAATTTTTCCCGTTATTTTCCCGTTATTTCTAGTTTATCAGTAATTTCAACAAAAAAAATTAAAAGTGACCTTTTAGTGAGTTACTTGTTTATTGGTAATGATATTTATCAATATTTCTCTCAAACGACATGAAATTACATAATTCATTTTTATTGTCTTACTAATGCACTTAAAAATAAAAAACATTCATCATTTACATTATACCCAGGCTTGCCACCTGTCCGGTTTTCGACCAAACAGTTCGGGTTTGAAGCTCAATGTCCGGGTAACGGTAGGGACCCTCAACCGGACATTGAAGTGTCCGGTTTTGGT
>JAQFXV010002240.1:0-10896 GCA_034694065.1 Camisia spinifer
CATAGACTTTCCGAAAGATATCTTATGATCTCATAAACTATTGAAACGTTATATCGATTTAAGTCTTGGAAGTATTAATCATTATTTATACTTTTACGAGTAGTAAAGGTTTAAAATAAAGTTTTTTTAAATAAAAATATGACGAAAACAACTTATGATGAATTAAAACTCCAATTTGAAAAGAATACCTTATTTTATCAACAAAAAAAACAGGGAAATTAATCCCAATTTAAATCAAATTAGACACGGACTTTTTGCACCCGCAGGTTAGTGCGGGTACCCGCAGAAAATTGCAAGTGCAAGCGGGTGCGGGCGAGTGCGGATCTGAAAGATTTTTCTTTTCACACCCGCATAAAAATTTTTGAGTAATTTTAAGCTGTATTTCAAAGGAAAAATGATTCACTCTTTAGAGGATTAACAGACAAAGAACAGATATGTAAATTTTTGAAAGAATTCAAAGTAATTCATGAAAAATCTAAATTTAATTTACCGATATTAAAATTGATTACTCAAGGATTTAAAAGATATTTATAAAGTAAAGTCATACAATGGCTTTCTTTGCTGGTTTAATAAATCAAACTTAAAAGTCAGTACTGTATAAATCATTCATGTTGAACATGTAACTTATGAGTAGCATTTCTAGTTCCAGTGTGACCGGAAGAGGGTCAATAGCAAAGTCATACTCCCTAAATGTGATCAAATTACCGAATTTTTTGAACTGACGCTTTTCTATGGAAATTCTTTGAACGGGCTTTTTATTTTTGCTCGCGTATTATTCAACAGGATTTGGTTTTAACTATCAATAATTATTTTTTCAAATATTATTCTGAATTATTTTGATCTATGCTTAGTAAAAAACTTAATTTTGAATTTGCTTTAATTTTTTTTGGCGCGGGTATTTGCGGGTTCTTGCGGGTGACTCGCATTTTTTTCTTTGCGGGCGGGTGCGGGCGGGTGCGGGTGTAACCCTCCACGGGTGTGGGTATGCAAACTTTTCAAAAAGCCCGACTCTAAATTAAATCCTTGGAAGGCTGAATAATACTATTAAAGATAAGAATCGAATTCCTTTATTTTACCGCACTTGCGATTAATAATTTTCAATAAATTTCATTGAAAAAAAATACTTCTTAATAAAGATGTTCTCATAATTTTCTCAATTTTATTATCATTTACCATCCTACATCCTTGCTAATTTCAGTTCAGATAAATATTTATCTAAACAAATATTGCATCCAATTATTTATGAAATATTTTATCAAAGTTCAATGATACTAAATTATATTAACTTTCGGATTCGGACATACAACAGGTGCAGTCTTGGTTGAGCTCTGTTTTAAGCTTTGAAAATTTAGTTCAAGCAGACCGATTGATTCATCAAGTCTTTTCCTATAAAATAATTATTTATCTAGCAAATATTGCAATTCAATATAGATTAAGGATTAGGAAAGTGAAATGTGCCAAGCTTTAATCTATATACTACATCTTTTGTTAAATATCTTTTATGGTTATCATATATGAATGGAAACATCGAGCATACAGAAACATTATTGCATTTTTTTCAAATTAATCTATAATCAATACGGATTTTAGATAGTTCATTGAACAAACAACATCTCAAAAGTATTCAAGAAAAGTGTTTCAATTGGTTTTAAGATAAAGAGATACTTATAAAAACATAGGAAGTTATAATTTCAAAGTTCAAAGTTATAATTCATATCAGTCAAACTAATTCTTAAGCATACCAAATAATAAGTGAAACCTCGAAGTTACTTTATTAAAATTTTATTATCTTATTTAGTTTAACAGTATATTTTATGGTCACTTTTTTTTCGAAATCTTCAATATATTTTAAGTAAGTTTCCAATTTTTTCCTTGCTTTTTTGCTCCATTTATAATGTATCCAATTAGTATGAAACTCTTCAAGATCATGAAAACTTACATCTTGATTTCTATTTAAGGGAAATTCTAAATCAATATTGATGAATTTTTTCAAATACCAAAATATAAACTATTCTCATTCATTAAGTACACACATAATTCTTTTAACTTTCAGCGAAATTGATCATCAGGAATCTTTTTATGCAGAATGCATTTGTGTAATGCACTACATGATGAGCTTCTGCTCTAATGATTTAACAAATTATTTTCGCAATTATTGAGGATTTGAAGCAGATTTCCTCCCATAGTGTAGTTTCCAATAATAGATTGAACATTAAACGAATGTGTCTAATTTTTTGAAAATATTTTATGCTTGAACACATTTTGCTACGCGATAAATAGCACATTAAAATTTTCCGCATACAAGTATACCTGTAAAGCATCAGTTTGGTAACTCATTCAAAAATAAATAAATAATTTCATGCGTTTTATAAAATAATATCATTTAAAAGATGAATTTTGACACCCCCTTCAATTGACAACTGCTGCAAAAATGTATTCGTATTATACACTATAAAAGTGGTAAACTTTCGTGAAAATTTATAAAAATTACAGTCAAAACAATATAACACTGAAGGCTTCCTTTGGATATGTTTTAATCCATACATATTAACTTTTCATTAATAACTTATGTGAAATATTTTTGCTTACCTTTAAGCTAGATTTATAAAATATAAGCTTCACTTTTAAGATATTATTTCGATGTTCAGTTGATTTTATATCTGGTCAAAATTTCAATGGATAAGGAGTAAGAATATGGTTGAATATATAATTTCTTATAAAACTCTTAAATTTTAAAACTCATTCTTTTCGTTAAAGAAATAGCGCTGTTTCGAAAAAAGAAGAGGAGCAAAAAACACCATCAGTTTCTTTATTACATTTAGTATGTAAACAATAATTTTGAATAAATTTGCTATAAAATGCGGAGTTTTTCAAAATAAATTATTAATTATAGTTAAAATACAGTTCATTTACCGATAAAATCCACATCGGAATCGGAACATTGGCTGCAATCATAGCTGGGTTTACTTGGCCTGTACTCCACATCTTTTTCGGTCGAATCGTTGATGTTTTTGTTGATTATGAAAATGGGAAACATTTCAATAAAACTGAAAAACTTATTTTAGAAGAGTTCTTAAATGAAGTCTATTTTTTGAGCGGAAGTTTATTTGTAATATTTGTAATCAACCTCATTTGTTACTATCTTATTATGACATGTCTTACAATCGCAGCATTCAATCAAATTCTAAAAATAAAAATAAAATATTTTGAATCTGTTCTGAAACAAGAAATGTCATGGTTTGACTCAACATCTTCTGGAGATTTCGCCTCAAGAATCACAGCGTTAGTGAACGAAACTTATAATTTAATTATTGAGGTAGTTTTACTCTATTTAATCATCTTTTTTATAACAGGGACCTGAAGCTAGTTGAAGACGGAATTGGTGATAAATTAGGTCACGCAATGCATCATATATCGACTTCTATTATAAACATCGTCATTGCATTTATATATAACTGGGAATTAAGTCTTGTAATCTTATCACTTGCGCCATTTCTAGCTGTTTCTTCTAGTATAATGACAAAGGTTTGCATGCTCCAGAAATAACCAAGGATGATCAAGTGACAATTCTGAAAATAACTCAGTATCAATTAGAAAAAACTTACTCTTCCTCTGGAAAAATTTCGAAATATGCCTCAACTAATGCATTTTTCCTATTACAGCCCTTGCCCGGGGAACTCCGTACTCAGAGGGAGAAAAATACCCTAGACCTTAGCTGTCATAAAGTATCTTGGCAATCACTGGAAATAACCAATTTTTCAAAAAATGTTTTAGAATGAGGATTACAATTTAATTTTAAAAATTCATTTATTAGGTTCAGGCTAATTTAACTCGAAAAGAAATGGAGTCTTATGCATGCGCTGGAAGTATAGCCGAAGAAGTTATTTCCTCTATCAGAACTGTCTTCGCATTCGGCGGTGAAGATAAAGAATTAGAAAGATATGAAAAGAATTTGTTTCCCGCTATGAAAAACGGGATGAGAAGAAACTTTATAACAGGTTTAGGCAATGGTATAACGTGGGCGTGTCTTTATGGTGGGTTATCTCTCGGGATATGGTATGGGGTGAAAATGGTATTGGACTCATGGGAAGGAAATAACAAACATCACAGCATCGGATCAATTGTTATAGTCTTCTGGTGTGTTATCGAAACTGGTTGGGAAATAGGTTACGCAGCGCCTCATATAGAGGCCGTTCAGATGGCCAGAGGATCCGCAGCCATTATTTTTGATATAATTGATCGAAAACCAATTATAGACAGTTCTTCTGAAAGTGGAGATAAGCTCAAGAATTTTGAGGCGAACATTGAGTTTCGTGACGTTTACTTCAATTACCCCATGCGTCCAGACGTTAAAATTTTGAATGGATTTAATTTGAAGATAAATTCTGGTGAAACTGTGGCACTGGTCGGGCCTTCAGGTTGTGGAAAATCAACAATTATACAAATGATTCAACGATTCTATGATCCTATTTTTGGAAAAGTTTTAATTGATGGCAAAGATATCAGAGATTTAAATATTGGTTGGATTAGAGAACATATCGGTGTTGTCGGTCAGGAACCGGTTCTTTTCGATACAACTGTTGGTGAAAATATAAGTTTAGGTGCAAATCAAAAATTGATTGATCAAAAAGATATAGAAATGTCTGCAATTGAAGCGAATGCACACGAATTCATAAATAAATTGCCTGAAAAGTATGAGACATATGTTGGTGATCGCGGAACACAACTGTCTGGCGGTCAAAAACAACGCATAGCTATAGCCAGAGCTTTGATCAGAAAACCAAAGATTTTACTCTTAGATGAGGCCACTTCTGCTCTTGATTTACAAAACGAATATTCAGTTCAAACATCACTCGAAAGAGCCTCTAAAGATAGAACAACTATAATAATTGCACATCGATTGTCGACTATTATTAATTCAGATCGTATTTTCTTTATTGAAAACGGAGAAGTCATGGAATGCGGCTCTCATTCAGAACTTATGACCAGAAAAAGCTCGTATTTTAAACTTTTTACCGCACAACAAATTCATTCTAAAGTTGAAGAAATTAGCAGTTTTAAAAATACTAATAATGAATTGGAATCAAATTTCAAACTAATCATAAGCAATGATAGCAATTCTCTATCTCTAAATGAAAAAGATTTGAATTGTGATAATAGGCCTAAAGATGTAATCATTCAATTCTCGCAAATGAGATTGATAAAAATGCTTTATCCGGATAAATATTGCATAATTATTGGTCTTTTGTGTTCGAGTCTCAATGGATTAATTATTCCAATTTATGCCTTTATTTTTGGTGATTTAATTTCATTATTCGCTGAAACAAATAAGAGTGATGTCATACAGGAAGAAGCGCACAGATATGGTCTTTATTACATTTATTTAATGATTGGAGTGGCCATTATTTCTGTTACTCAGGTTTTAAAACATTTCTTGTCAATAAATTAGACATATATTGAAAGCAACAATTTTTCAGATAACAGTGTTTGGAATCGCTGGCGAAAAGCTTACTATGAGGTTAAGAAAGATGGCTTTCGCGGCTGTATTGAAACAAGATATCTCTTGGTTTGATAAAAGTGAAAACAGTACGGGATCTCTCTGTGCAAGACTTTCTTCAGATGCCTCTAATGTTCAGGGAGTGAGAAATTTTAACTTTATATTGTTTTATGCATTTTTGTTTGATTCTTCAGTATATTTATTTACTTTATGATAGGCTACAGGTTCAAGAATATCAGTCTTATGTCAAGCATTTTCAACATTTGTTGCCTCTGCAGTATTTGGATTTGTAATCAATTGGAATTTAAGTTTATTCACTTTAGCATTTGTTCCATTGATAGTGATCGGGACAACATTTTCCATCAGAATTTTAAGCTCTCAATCATTGAGTGATAAAGAAGTGACTGAAAAAGCATCTAAAATAGCAATAGAAGCGATTGGTAGTATTCAAACTGTTGCTTCACTTCATCAGGAAAAATATTTTCTTGAGAAATATGTTGAATTTCTCGGATCTAATTTAAAGTAAAGTATAAATTAAATTCTTTTTCAAAAATATTTGCTTTTAAAATAAGTAAAAAGGAATTGAGCCCTCTTTTAAATAAAGGGAAAAAATCGTTCGTCAAATAAATCTTGCATTTGTAGCCGTTCCAGAAGGCAGATGGGATTTGGCAATTTTGACTACCAGAGTAATAATAAATCAAATACCCTCTACTATACCCCCCCCCCTATGACCACCTCTGATACGGATTTCATAATTTTCATTCTAAAACAATGTTTACATTTCTAAATGAAAATTAATTTTTATAATTTATAAAGAAGCTTTAAACAAATTTTAAAAATTATGAGTCCTACTATATATTAACATTTTTGAAAATTTTCATTAGATCTTCGAAGAGAAAATGCCATTATAGAGGAATTGCATTAGGATTCGCACAAAGTGTTACATTTCTTTCATATGGAGCAGCAGTTCTTTATGGAGGAATTCTCATATCAAAATCTCAGCTCAAATCAGGCGAATTTTTCAAGTAAATTCTAATTTTCTTACTTATTAATCATAATCACGAGGAAGAAATTTATTCAAAGCTTCGAAATATTCCAGAATAATAGAAACCATGCTTTACGGAGCTATGATTGTTGGTGAGAGTGTTGTCTTCACTTCGGACTATCAGAAAGCAAAGGACGCGGCAGCAAATATTTTCAAACTTATTGATAGTGAGCCTCGCATTCAATACAATAGCAATTCTCCTGAAGACAAACTCAATGAATGCAATGGAAATTTAGTTTTTCATGGCGTTCACTTCAATTATCCGAATAGACCAGAGGCTAAAATACTTAATGGACTTTCGTTCGAAGTTTCTAAAGGAGAGACCGTAGCTCTGGTGGGTTCGAGTGGTTGCGGAAAATCAACATCTATTCAACTTATTGAAAAGTTTTATGATTTAACCCATGGAGAAATCGTAAGTGAAAAATAATTATAATGTGTTTGTTATCATTTAATTTCGCTTTGTTTTTGTCAATTGATTTTATTTTACTGATATAAACAAGTTATTGGACGGAAAAAATATAAATACATTGAGTACTCAATGGTTGAGATCACAAATGTCTTTAGTATCTCAGGAACCGATTCTATTTAGTTATAGTATTCGTGATAATATTGCTTATGGCGATAATTCTAGGATTTTAGACATGAATGAAATTGTTGAGGCGGCCCATAAAGCAAATATACATGAATTTATAAAAGGCTTGCCAAATGGTTATGACACTAAAATTGGAAATAAAAGTACACAATTGTCTGGCGGACAAAAACAGAGAATTGCGATCGCGAGGGCTTTAGTAAGAAATCCACAAATACTTCTTTTAGATGAGGCGACATCTGCTTTGGATACGGCTTCAGAAAAGGTTATTTTTGGAACATGTAATATTTTACAAGTTTTAGAAGATATTTTAAAAATTTGCATTCAATATAAAACAGTCAGTTCAGGACGCTCTCGACGAGGCATCAAAAGGAAGAACTTGTTTAGTAATCGCACACAGATTGACAACTATTCAAAAAGCGGACAAAATTATAGTAATAGAAAAAGGAGTTAATGTTGAAGAAGGGAATCACGAACAACTGTTGAAACTTAAAGGAGATTATCATAATTTATACAATTTTCAGTTAGAATGATGCAGTCAAATAAAGTTCATATTTTTATTTCAAATTGCGAGTGTCATTATTTATGACTTACACAAAACTTAAATACAGAATCGAAATTGAGCATTACATCAAGTTCTTAATTTTTTAATAATATAAATGAGTAGCCGTGTTGACAAACGGCTTGAATACAGTTATAGGGTTTATCGTTTTATTCGTTTAAAAGATAGTCTGTACCTTTAAATTTATTTTGTCAGTTTTTAAAATGATTATTTCAATTTAAAATTTTGAGTTTATTCAGTTTTAAACAAGTAGTATCTCATAGAAATCAACGCATTTCTACGAGTGTTTTGTACGCATGCGTAACTTCGATTGCGTTTTTCTCTATTTAGTGCTTTCAGAAATTGGTCGTTTGTCAACACGGCTACTCATATGAAAACTTTTCGTTAGTGACTTTTTTACCAAAAACTCAGATTTAAACGATAATAATTAAATGATCAATATTATATCAAATCTGTTTTATGAAAGTGTGATGTCATAGTTTAATAGTTGGCGATTGTAAAGGAAAAATGCCTCAACTTTAAGTGTATGTTCGAAATAAGTTAACTTTTGAATATCGATCAGACAGTTAAAGTGTTTGAATTAATTAAAAAGTATTCAACTAATTGCTAAATGACATATGCATTTGTCTTACTATTAGTATGTAATAAAGTATTCTATAGCAAAGCATTCAAACATACAAAACAATAGATTCAAAAGACAAATAAAATAAAGAGTTAATACCAGCCTCTGTGCTATAATTGATAGAACGTTCGGCCGATTATCGGAAGGTCTGGTGTTCTAAAATATTGAATACTTGTTAACGAGGGAACGGTGCGAACTGAGGTAGTCAGACCAACATATTTTCGATTTGGCATTAATCTATGCGACCATTAGATTGATCAAAACTCAAAAGTTTGTGCTTATGAGCTCTTGTTTGCCCAGAATCGGTAATGTAAAATGCAATCTTTAGCATTGGTTTGTATGGCAGTAATGCCTACTTCTATACATATGCATTGAACGCAACGCTAAAGATTGCATTTTACATTACCGATTGTGGACAAACAAGAGCTCATAAGCACAACAATTTTGAGCTTTAATCAATCTAATGGTCGCATAGATTAGTGTGAAGTCAAAAATATGTTGATCTGACTACCTCAATTCGCACTGTTCCCTCGTAAGATCCAATATTCATACACCAGAACTTTCCGGGAAAAGCCAATTGTAAAGCATCAGACACTGAGACGGCTAATAAAAATTTTGAGTACAAAAGGACTTTGAGATATGGTTGTTATGTAATATAGAGATTACACGATTTTTTAGAATGATTTACTTCTGTTTTAATTAATGTATTTAATGAGAGACAACAGATGTTTAGGCATTGAGAATAAAGTACATGTACATTTTACACATAACCAATGTGTTCAGTTTCCGTTTCTCTAACAATAAACATATTAATTACATTCAGAAAATATTACTTAAAAGAAACAGTTTTATTCATATGTCAATAATTAATTCATTAAAAATTATTCAAATTCATTAATAACATTCACAAATCTTTATAATTTTATATCTTGTGAATGCCCTAAACCTGAGGGCATAACTCCATGTGTTTATAATAATAATAGTATCAAATGTGGTGGTCATGAAAATTACGATTTGAAACATATATTTGGAAATTTGAATAAACAATTGACTGATGAGAAAAAACATTTCACTGAATTATATATGAATAACACAGCGATCACAGAATTGAAAGAAAACACATTTAATGATATTGAATTTGAACAAATCATTATCAATAGAGCAGAAAATTTGTCATTGATTGCCACAAATGCCTTCTCCAGAAGAGATGTGGTAACTAAAGTTATTCGCATAAGTAATACTCCGGTCACGAGTAAAATTCGAGATCACGATATCCTTCATATGTTGAGTCAATTCGTTAATATTGAATAAATTTCTTTAAGTGAAACTGAAATAACAGAAATACCTTCAGATGCTTTCAAAACATGGAGAGGATATCAAAATATTTTCAACACAATAAAATTCAAAAGATAGTTATCTATCCGTTATCTGACTTAATAAGTTTGACAAATCTTGATATTAGTCATAATAATATAAGTTTAATATTAAGAAATGCTTTTAATTTTCATCAAATTGTTTCTCTAATATTGGAAGATCAGCTAATATTGATTTAAAGAACAATCCAGTGGAATATTTGAATGAAAGAGTATTCTTCCCTTTCTTAAAACAAAACTTATCGAATAAAATTACTGGAGGTCTGAATCAAACGATTGATTGTAATGACTGTCGTTCTTATTGGCTTCAGAAAAATGTCAAAATTTTAGAGAGAATTATTCATTTCAAATGTACTGATGGAAAAGATATTTCGAATATGAAAAACCTTTCGAGATGTGAATCAATTTAATACTTTATCAGCGAATTTCGGATCAAATTTCTTCAAATAAAATGAATTCAAAAACATATGTTTAAATTTTGTATTTAATTCTTCTCATTTCTTTTAAACTATGTTATTATTCAAAATTATGTAAAAAACTTTGTGAGAGTGATAAAAGTTGTGTGAAACAATGCAATAAAAGAGAATCTGATCCAAATCATAATAAACTTTAGTCACCTGTCTGTGGAATTAATAGCTATTCAGAAGAATCCAATGAAAATTACAACTGGAGAATAGTTGGTGGATAATATACTGAGATATATGAAGTGCCTTTTATTGCTTCTTCATATATATCGATCAAATTAAAAGAAAGCGAAGATAGCTATAGAAGACTACATTTTTGTGAGGCTGTTATAATCACTTCGAGATTTCTTTTAACTGCCGCGCATTGTACTGAAGTTTATAGTGAGTATTTTGTGAGGATTTCATTCACATTTCCAATTTATCTAATAGTTAACGTATGCATTATGTTTTATGTAAACTCCCTAACAAAAGTCCATGCTATCAGTAAACTATTGACAGCATATCTCTACTTAGTAAACTTTGATAAGAGTTTCTCTTTTCTCTTATCACAAAATGATCAAAATAAGACGAGTGCATAATAAGAGTTCGTTATGCACTTTTTGTTATCAAAATAAATCAATTCCATACGACATTTTTTTTATGAAAATGGAATTCCTCAACAACATTCAAAGAGTTAATGGTCAGCCGCTCACCGAACAGGAGCGAAATATGATTATTTATTTCTTTGGCCGTGGAGAGCCGGCA
>JAQFXV010002241.1:0-10894 GCA_034694065.1 Camisia spinifer
TATGAATTGTAGCCCTCAAAGAGTTATCCCTCAAGTGTTTCCCCATACCCTCAAATTTCTTACACTTAAGTGATAACTTGAGGAACGGTTGAATGGTACGACCGTAAATATTAAATTAGTTAGATTATCGTACTTTTAAAAAATCCCAAGTTTTATCTGAATAACCCTGTATTTTCCAATATTCCTTTTTTATCTTAATCTTTAGATTCGGATTAAGACTAACAAAAGTATTGCAAACTATACAGAAACAAAAAATTTGAGTAACTCTTTGAAATGGTATTTTCACTGATACCTAATTTGATAAGTAATGACAAAAGTTAATTAAATACCAAATACAGCTCAGATGATAAATAAAAGCATAGAATCAAAACTTCTAAAAAGTTACTCCGACTCTATTGGGCTCAAATATTTTGACTCAAAATTCAATTCTTTGAACTTTTTCTTAGAAAATACATTATTCAATATTTATTCAGAAGAGAATTCAATTATAAATATATAAAATGCAAGCATAATATTATTCTCAGTTTTCAGGTAATAAATTGAAAACTCGAGATTTCAAATTCATATTCTTTTACAATATTAGTATTTGTTATTTTGAAGTTTTATTCGAAGTTTATTTAAAATTAGAAAATGACTGAATAAATAACAAATAGTAAACCTTAGACAGTCACTAAACTATTTCTTTTATATACAATTACAGTAAATTATTTTCAATTCAAGTTCATTAAGTATTGATTAATGCCTTTATATTCCTATCAAAAGATGAGTTATGATTCCATCGATTAATTGACTGATAACTCTATTCCTTGTTTAGTAAATTCAGTTTTATGTTCAAAATTAAATAGAAAGAAAAATTAATTTTGCTTTATTTAAATCGTTTGTTTTTTATTCCAAAAGTATGTCATCCGGTTTTGTGACTCTACAAAAATTGATTAGAAGTACGATAACTATGAATCCACATAAATTGCCAAAAGTTATTCAAAAACACTATTTCAATGATATGTCAACAAAAAGTGAACTTAAATCTAATTTAATTGAAGCAAATGAGTTGAGGTTTCCTCTACCGTATGGACAATTGGCTGCTAAAGAATGGGGTAATCCTAATGGTCTCCCAGTTTTAGCTGTTCACGGATGGTATGCTTCAATTCATAAAGAAAAATATATCTTTATTTACAACTCGTTTGTTATTTTATAGGTTAGATAATTGCGGTTCATTTGATCCATTAGTTCCGCATATCTTAAAGCCTCACGATTTACATATAGTAGCGATTGACGAGCCGGGGGTCGGGCTCTCCTCTCATAAACCTCCCGGTTCTGAATACGGCCGTTGGAATACTGTTATGGAAATGAAACGAGTTATCGATCATTTAAAATGGTCTAAATGTACACTTATTGGACATTCACAAGGTTTGTCTCAAACTATTAAAATTGCTCTTATATTGTGATTAATTTAATAAACTTTGATATGATAGGCGGTCACTTTGCGCTACTGTTTGCGGCCATTTATCCAACTTTAGTTGAGAGAGTCATTTGTATTGATATATTTAAACCATTGACATATCACGGAAACAATTGGGTTAAAAAAGTGAATAAAATAATAGATATTCATATGAGATATGAGTCTTTTACTTCTCCGGACCCGTCAAACAATACTAAAGCACCAGTTTATTCAGGTTTAAAACTTCAATATTAGAAATGTATTATAGAAATGAATAATATTGTTAATATCCAGAACCGGATGCACTGAAGAGAATGATGGAAGCGCACGGACAGTCTCTTACTGAAGAAACTGCTCGTATTCTAATGAAAAGGGGAACCGTTCAACTCAAATGGGGTCTAACATTCAGTCGTGATATTAGACTAAAGGTCCCGTCACTCGATCCGCCGCCAACTGATGAACAAATGCTTAAATTTATGGATAATATTAGATGTGATTTACTTATAATTAGGGCAAAACAGGGTCCGTATCATGTTCCGGATCAAATCAGACAAAAATATTATGAAATTTATCAAAATAATTGTCGGATATTTAAAGATGTTTTTATGGATGGTTCGCATCACTTGCATATGAATAATCCTGAAACTGTCGGACCTGTTATTAATGACTTTATAAGCAATTCATTGTCATCTAATTTGAAACATAAACTTTGATACATGTTCTTAATAGTATACCAAAAATGCAAATAATTAATTGGTTGTTAAACTTTATTTCATTAGAAGTACAGTTTCATAATATATTCCAACGTTTGTTGTGAAGCAATAATTTTAGTTATTTTAATATATTTTTATGAGAATTTATGTTATTATTTCGATTAATTGAGGAATTATTAATTAATTAAATATTTTATTAGCTTTGATTCAATTTATGATTCATTTCAAACCTTATCATATTCTGTCATTATTTTTAAGTTTTTATTGAATACTTTGATTTGAATTTCTTAATATTTCGCAATTTATTTAAAAGATATTAATTTAAATATGATTTCATTTTTCTTGAGTTTTTACATCTTGAAAATGAAGTCAATTTGTGGGTCAATAAGATAACTATTAAAGTTTCTAAATTTTCTCATAAATTTTCTGGTATTTTCATTAATATTTTTGGTATATTTATCTGTATCGCTATCAATGATATTCTATCATCACTTTAGATAAATAGCGGTTCACTTACTCTTAAATTTACAATTTATCATAATTTATGATAAGAGCGAAATCTGATTTTTATTTTCTTGGTTTAACACTTGAATTCATTCAGTTTATTGCATGCATAAAAAGCTTTAAACTAGTTCTCAAAAAACAAGTTCAAAGAACTAAAAAATGTTAGCATACAATAGAGTGATAAAATCAAATGTGTTGAGAGGATTATTGTTTAACCTTTCAAATAATTCAATTCTTTTTCTTTTATGAATCAATTTAATAGTTAAAATCAATCCCATATTTAATACAGGCTTTGGTTCGTCACTCGATAAATCCTTTGACAATTTTCAAAGACCTTTAAGTAATTTACTAATAAGAGTCACCATAAACTGAATAAGTTATCAAAATGTGGTTAAAATAATTTTCAGTGAATGAGTATAAAAGAGATAAAGATAAACACATCAAATAATATGCATAATAAAAGGCGGCTCTGTTTGTACTTTCAAAAACACATATAATTTTGACAATTGTATGAACTTTATGTCGTTAGCTATTGAATGAAATCTCAAGTTCATTAAACATTATTCAATGCTAATGTCTCCCAAATGAGACTCTCATTGGTTTCAGTTGCAAACGAATCTCAAGTTCAGCATTTGATTCGATGGTGTTTTACTCATTTTCCTGCATTCACTCACTGAATGTATTCAAAATGATTTATGTTAGGGTTGCCGCAGAACTGGAGGAAAATTTGTGACCATACACTTTATATTCTATGAAAATATCCGACAAGAGGCTGAAGGTAATTCTTAAAATCTCTAGAATCTCAATGATTTTTTTTGAAACTAATTTGTTATGAAAAAATTTTTAAAAAATTAAATTCAATAAATTTTTATTCATAAAGTTAATTGAATTTTATGAATTAGAGTAATGACTTATTTTCGATAAATACTTTGTTTAGTTATGACAACTCTTAACTTTGAATCAAAGTGAAAACTCTGAATTTAAATAGTTTTCATGAGCGTTAAGAAAGTGTCGGTCACTTAAGAGAGAAATTTTTATAAAAAGATACTATCAAGAAATTATAAAACAGAAAAGGGTGTATATTCTGAACATATTGTATGCAATTGTATTTAAAATGATACCGAATGTATTGTACCCTTTCATTAGATGATAGCGCATTTGGTTCAATACGTTATGAAGTGTAGAGTAGTAATCAGTTACTAATAGATTTGTAAAAAATATTTCCCAAATAACACCTTATTTTTAGGTCAAAGTGTGAGTGATTTTAAGGTTAATGTTAACAGTGATGAAAAGTAAGTTTATTATCTTGAAAAATATTTCTAAAAATTTAATTCAGGCAATATATTGATAGTTTGGTAATTGATTCTATTTAATGATCTAATAAATTGGGGAAAATTAGTCAATACTGAATAGGTTTCTATTAAACAAGTGCTGTTTATGGCAACTGATCTTTTCTAAAAACTATAGTAAATTGGTTTCTAAGCAAACAAATTGCATTTTCAAGTATTCTATGAATGTGATCACATGTATATAGGATTAGTGGTCGAACAGTTCAACTTGAACTAAACCAAAGCTAAAGCTAGAAAAAAATTCGATAAAATCGAGATAATTTTGAAACTATACAAGTAGTGTTATTCTAGAGTAATAACAGAAAGTATATGAATGGAGCATAACATTATTTGATATATAAATAGGTTATTCTTAATTAATGTTTGCCACATATTTCTATTTAAGCTAATTTATTAAATTGGGATTTATTTGAGTTATAAATCATTTCATGAGAAACATTTTGCCCAATTAATCAAATTTTCCCGAATCCCATTCCTTTAATTCTGTTTCTTAGAAACTGGTAGTCAATTCTTAATCACATTGTATTATTCTTTAATTGCATTTTTAGAATCATTATTTTGTCTAATTATTTCAAAATCAATTCTACAGTTTCAACAATAAATATTTTTTCCAAATAATTGTCTAAAACTCATCAAAAATCGATAAAAACTTGAAAAGATGTTTGTGTTACAAAATATCAGGTTAATTGTTGTTTGAATTTCACACATTTTTTCATTGGAAAACATCTTCTTATTTGCATCAGAAGAAAAGTTTACTGAACTATTAATAATTCAATTGATAAGTGATATTTTCAAGAGCAAAGTCTGAAACATTTCATATGAATAATAAATTAAAGGGAGATTTAAATCAATTTCATAAGAAATACTTATGAAATGAATTCAAATTATCTGGAAAAAAGTTTTTATATTTTGCCTAAACTTTGGGGTCAATAATTTTGAACAAAAGTAATGATACGCTTTTTGCGTAAACATTCATTGCATTACAAGCTGTGAAAACTAAACTCATTTCTTAGTTGAAAACAGAGCTCAAATTCGTCACTCACTTCTCCTATATATTAATAATAGTATGAAAATAAGTGCACATTATTTATTGTGTTTCTTTTTACTTATTATCATTATTATAAACAATAAATAAGTGATAACTAAACAAAATTAAAATATATCAAAATATTTCGCTATAATATTACGTATTCACTCATTATTATAATAATTATCAATCAATCAATCAATAGATATAAAGAGTTTCGACTGAATTATGAATTTATTGTTGATTTGAACGACTTTATGCTTAAACCAAATGATCCTTGACTTGAATGAGTTGTGTCACTAATAAAGAGTTATAACTAATTAATATAATAAATAAAAATAAACATTTTTCATATGAAAATATTAAGGAATTTCCCATTTTAGTGATGATATCAAAATAATTGACACAATTTTATCATAGATCATGATTTAATTATTTCTGAGAAAAACTTAATATATTTTAAGTTATTTTGTTATTTATTGTAAATAATATTTATTTATTAATATATTATTTAATAATAAAGAGTTGAATATTATTAATAATAATAATAAATAAATGGAGATAAATGTTGGACTTCGAGTAGTTCGTGGACCAGATTGGAAGTGGTCTAACCAGGGTTTGAATCAATTTCTATTATTATTTACATCTATTTTACTTAATAAACCATTTGATTTATTCATAATAATTAATATTTTTATTGTTTTATATCTATTGATAAACTTTGAAAGCAATTATTTTGAGCTAAAATTGATTTAAAAATGTTTTGAAAAATGTTGAATTGATTAATGAAATGAAATATGATTATTATAGATGATGGTGAAGGTCATTGTGGAACTGTTGTTGAAATAGGAAAGCCTGGATCTCATACCACACCAGACAAGACAGTTGTGGTTCAGTGGGATTCCGGTTCGCGAACTAATTATAGAATTGGTTATCAAAATGCGTTTGATTTAAGAGTTTTAGACAATGCGACGATTGGTGTCAGACATCCAAATATTATTTGTAATGCCTGTAAAAAGCATGGAATCGCTGGCATGAGATGGAAATGTCTTATATGTCAAGGCGTTGATCTCTGCACTCTTTGCTATATGAATGATAAACATGATGTTAACCATACTTTTGCTCGTTTTGAGACACACTCTTCTCCCGGGTATTAATTTCTCAAACAATTAGTTCTATCGAATAAAAGTCTAAAATTTGATTTATATTTAAATAGTGTTGAAATGTTGAAAAGAAATTCGAAAAATAACGCAAAACTTCAATCAAGAGGAATATTTGTTGGTTCGCGAGTTATTCGTGGATATGATTGGGATTGGGCTAATCAGGATGGTATTCAATTATTATTTATATTGATTACAATTATATTAATATTGTTTCACTAATCATAACATTTTCGGACTTAGCTTTCATTCTCTGATAGATTAAGATTCGCTTTGTTTAAAAATTATAGTGTCTTATGTATTGTGAAAAGTCTTATAAATCGATCCTTAATTTGTTCCTTTGATTGAATGAATCTTTTGTGACATAATCCAAAATTTAATTGATTAGGAGGTGAGGGAAAGATTGGAAAAGTTATTGATATCCGCGGATGGGATAATGAGTCGCGAAGAAGTGTTGCGAATGTGATGTGGGCTTCGGGTTCTACTAATGTTTATAGAGTTGGACATAAAGGAAAAGTGGATCTGAAATATGCTGTCGACTCTCCCGGACTTTATTATTATCGAAATCATTTACCAGTTCTCGGACAGCAAATCGAAGGAACCAATCGTTCAGCAATCGCGAGATCGACATCAATAGCATCTGAGAGTCAAAGAAATTCTGTGACCGCACTCTTCAATGTTGGCGATAAAGTGAAGGTTATTATAGAAGATGTTAATGAACTAAAATCACTACAAGAAGGTCACGGAGGTTGGAATCAGAGAATGGCTGAATTCATTGGACACATCGGAACAGTTCATAGAGTGACTGATAGGGCAGACATTAGAGTTCAGTTTGAAGGCTGTCATAACAGGTGGACATTCAATCCGATTGCTTTAAGTAAAGTTATTTCTTATTCAGTCGGAGATATTGTTAAGATAAGTGATGACATAAATAAAGTTAAAGAATTACAAAAATCTCACGGAGAATGGAATGACCACATGTTGGGCTCAATCGCAAAAATGGGTAAAATAGTGAAAGTCTATGAAGACCATGATTTGAGAGTTACTGTCGACGGCCAGACCTGGACTTTTAACCCACTATGCGTTTCATTAATGCCCGGCTCAGCCACTGAAATGAATAATACAATGACTTCTCATCCTTCGAGAGAAGAAACGAATTCACGTCTCGGAAATTTGTTAGAACGCGAACCCATTCAAGCGACCACTTCTTCTGAACACCAACACGAAGATGTCTCGTCATCAGTTGCTTCAGCATCTGTTTCGCCTCTCAATAAAGAAAACTTAGCCCGTGAAGCGGCTCAGGGAAGGATTGAAGCCGTTAAAGATATAATACAGAGATTTCCTGAATGTGTTGACAATAAAAGTTCGTGTAAAACAGCTCTTCAGGTGGCTTCACATCAGGGACACATCGATATCGTGTCGTTTTTGCTCGAGTCTAATGCAGACATTAACTTAAGGGATGACGAGGGAGACACTGTATGACTCATTTTACTATTATTTAAATCATTATTATTTCAATATTAACTCAATTAACTTACATTACAATAGGCTCTACATTACGCCGCTTTTGGAAATCAATGTGATATTATTGAGCTTTTACTAAGGAAGGGATCAGATATCGATGCTGTGAACCGAACGCGATGTTCCGCTCTTCACATCGCTGTCAATAAGAATCATATTAATTGTGTTCGTTCTCTAATGAAGTTTAACTGTAACGTAAATCTATTGGATTCTTACGGAGACACTGCTCTACACGACGCCATTGGAAAAGTTGATAATTTGGAAATAATCGATGCACTCATATCCTCGCCACGAATTAATTTTAGTTTGAAAAATAGAAGAGGTTTTAATGTTTTACATCACGCGGCTCTCAAAGGGAATCATTTTGCGACAGAAAAAATAATAGCAAAATCACGACAATTAGTGGACTGTAAGAAAGAGGACGGTTTTGCAGCACTTCATTTGGCGTCACTGAACGGTCACTATCAGATTGTTGAAACACTTGTAATTCAAGGACAGGCAGACATTAATATAATGAATAATAGAAAACAAACCCCATTAATGCTTGCCGTCGGTCAGTGTCACTGCTCTATCATTGAACTACTCGTTAATTTAGGCGCTGATTGTAATCAAGTTAATGAAGATAATGATAGTCCACTTCATATATCAATACTTAAATGTCGCGATCGCTTAAAATCTGACGCTATTATATTGAATGCGCCCATAATTCTAGACGTAAGCTATTATTTGACTATTATATAAAGCATATAAAAACGTTATATTAATTTGTGATAAATTGATACTTGATATAGATATTAAGCCAACTTTCGTCAATCGGTTTCGAGCAATGCGTTAATCTCGCGATCGCTTGTTTTGTTATAAAAGAAGGAAACGCTGACATAAATCTTAAGAACAGAAGAGGAAAAACTCCTCTGGATTTGTTTGAAATGATGAGATTAATGGATAGCGAAACAAATACCACTCCATTCGACTTTAATTCTGCGAAAGAGTTTATATTAGGTTTAATTGAGAGCCGAAACTCGCGCTCAGATACTCGTCATGTTCGGGGCGGAACACATATCAAAGGTGCTGACGATATGTCAAATGTTAGCCAATCAGAGAGTGATTCGACTGCTCTTATGGTGAATAGTAGTGAAAATGCCATTAGTTTTGTTGTCGATATCGGTAGTGATAATGAGATGAGTCAAAGTTCAGAGTGTATAATATGTAATGAATTGAAAGCTAATGTAATATTCTTTCCGTGCAATCATTCAATACTATGTGAATTATGTTCGGTTAGGATTAAAAAGTGTATTAAATGTCATCAATTGATTACAACTAAAATAGTTAAACATAATAATAATAGACAATTGATTGGAAGCAATAATATTAGTGAACAAACGATAGGACATAAAGTTGGAAATAATAGTAATAGTAATAGTATTAGTAATAATAGTAATATTTCTAATCGAAATCATCAAAACAATAATAATAACCATAAAGTGAGTGTTGAAAGGCTTAAGTATTTAGAGTCAAAGATAGCAGAGATTGAAGAAGCGAACAGTTGTACTATTTGTATGATTCCATACACTCATAACGGAGTCTTAAGAATGGCTTTTCTTTGCGGTCATTCCGCGTGTTTTAATTGCGCCCAAACTCTCAAAACATGTCATATGTGTCGCAAAACTATTACCCGAAAAATTAATCTCTATTAATGTCTTTCACTTTAGCCCTCTCTAAACAATTCGTTTTCTTTATCAACTATTTTCTTATGTTTTCAACTTTTCAACACTTCAATGTGTTTTTAATATAATATATTAATTAAGTTAATCATTATATTATTGTTGTATTAATAATACATTGTATTGTTTCATAAGCTGGCGATTGAATAGTCTTTTATTTACATCTGTTGTATATTTCAAACAATTGGTTCACTGTTTGAGAAGTCATTTGACTTTTATTGAGTTTTAAATACTGGAAAAAATTATAGTTCAGAAAATAATCCCGAGTTTTATTATATTGTATTAAATTTATTTAACTTATATATTAATTATTCAATCGCTGATTATTGATGAATACATATTGTTTATGCAATTTTTAACTTAAGCTTTTATTTAGAATTAACTTTTTATAATTAGTTTATATATATTTTTTATGATCATTGATTACAATTATTATCACATTATACTAATGTTGATCTTTTATTAATATCAATCAATTTTAAAACCTAAACAAAAGCATTTATTTGAAAGTTTGTAAAATATCCGTTTCTAACAACATATCACTTCCCAATTGTATTGTTTATTAATTCAAATAAAGGTGAAAGAAATTTAATTCAATAGTATTTCAACGATTCTCATCAACTCATCTATAAGTTTACTCTAATTTTAGATCTTTTAGTCTTTAATAAGTTTAGTTATGATAATAGTTGGCCCGTATTATCACTTATTCAATAAAACTCAGGATTTTAAATATTTTGGCGTAAATGTTCATAAATTGATTTGAATTAATTTTAGTTTACTTAAAATTCAACAGAATTAGACTTTATTAGCAATAAATACTCATTTGATTCGATATACTGTAAAAGTAATACACATTTGCTTCTATTTTATTTTACATATTTATATATTATGAAAAGTGATTTATCAAGATTTTAGTCAAAATAATAACTCATTCATTGAGTTTGCGAATCATTTATTAAAAGTTTGAATCAAAATCGCGCACAGACTCAGGCGGTGATCGTTATCGAGAATTAAGGATATATTTTTTTCATTAAATAAAAGATTACAAATAATTATTATAACGATATCTCAATAAAAAGAATAATTAATTTTTGAACTCAATCTCCTTTAATAACCCAATTAATACATTTGTATAACTTTATACAGACTAAAGGCTCGTCACTGAGTTTGCAAAAGTTGGAAATGTCTAAATAAAAAAACATTACATTTTAGTGTGGCCTTAATAACAGTTATTACAATACTGTTGTAAAAATGTATTAAATTAAATCAAATTTCTCCTGAGCCTCATTTTCAACATCAATATTTGCATAATTTCAGATAATTATCAAAATCTAATAAGGGCTTGTGCACAAAGTACGACCAAAGTTTCAGGCCATTTTCATACCCCCACCCCCTCCTTGTACGCTAATGTACGCTTTCATATACTCCCTAAGATGTACGTACGCATTCACTTGACTACCC
>JAQFXV010002242.1:0-10890 GCA_034694065.1 Camisia spinifer
GAAATTATTTTACAAAAACTGTATAATTTTAATTCATGAAAATAAAATAAACTTAAATAGTCTTATATTGAGATTTTCAAAATTTGTGATTTTCACGAACTGTACAAATAAAATAAATGTAAATAATATAATCTTAAATATCAGAAGTCTATATATTTTGTGGGCTCTTTTTCGTTTCTATGTCTGCCTCTTTCCCACTCTCGGGTTACCTCCGGGTTTCCCAAAACTAGTTCTCGTCTTCTGGCGGGTCCTGGACTTCTGTTCTCCCCAGTTCTCCAAAGGGGGCAGGTATAACCTGGTCCCCCGAAGGATGGTAGCTGCTTCCCAAACCACTGTTGAGGCAGACACTAGAACGAAATACCTCATTTTGCATTATTTTTGTTTACACTAAGGCCAAACACAATTATTTTATCTTAGGTTAGGTTAGGCTCGGCTAGAATTTGGGTGTGAAAAAGTTTGACACATGCGCAAAAACTTAGGTTAGGTTTCTGGGCGGGGAAAAAACTCGGCCAGAATTTTGGGGGGAAGAATGGGGGTAAGCACGGCCAGACCTGCTTCTATCTACTTTCAACTGAAAGGCTTTTTACATATAAACGATATAACAATTAGTATTTTCATATCAATTGAATTCTTTTTTTAATACGAATCGATTTATTTGCGAATAAATTTAGTAATTAATAGATATTAAGTATTGTTTAATTGTAATAAAAATTAGAAAATCCTTTTGTAAAAATTGCTTTTTCGCTGAAGAATTTTTCTCTGATTTCGAAATAATTCCTAAAAATATTCACTTATTATTTTCTGTTAGAGTTTTCTTATAATTATAAGACTCACTGGTTTTCAATTATTTTTGAGTATCAGTACTAATACTCGAAAAGTTACCACTTTTTATGAACTTCAGATTCTCTTAAATAATTAATTGTAAAAATTAATTTAATTTTTATTTAATTCATTGATTTTGGATTAAAACTCACTTAATTTTTTTCTTTCTAATAAAATAAGTATAAAAACAATCCCATTAATGATAATGAGAATGATAGGGACGAAAACCACTATCAAAAAGAGCCAATTCGTATCACTCTCTGAATCGATGTAATGACTGCTGCAGTCTATAAGTGTTGTCAAGTTTTCGGGTCAACACTAAATAATTATTAGAGAAATATATTTGAGTGAAGTGCATAAAACTTACTCCAAAGTATAGAATTTATTGAATAAAATGAATAAAAAGAATTTCATGGAATAAAGAGTTTTTTCATTTCTCTTGAAAATACACAAGAGTTTTATATTTTAATAGATTATAGAATTTAATTTAATTATTAAAACCGAAAATAAATTTTTATATTTATTTGTTTTTCAAATGTAAATAATTTTTTGACTAAATTATTGAGTTTTATAACAATTATTATTATTTTATTTTTAAAAATTATCATATCTTTTAATTAATCGATTATTTCACGATAATCTTCTTTCTCGAATCTTTTAGTGATTTAATGAATTAACTATCAGTTCGTTTAACAATACTATTATCCAAACGCTCACTCTTTCCCATTTCAATGCTTTCATCAGTTTTTTCGGATTCAATTTTATTGATTTCTTCTGAAGCCTTTTCTGATTGAAATCAAAGTTCAATATTAATTGCTTATCAATAAAAAATTTATCCATATATGAAAACTATTATAAGGCCAATAAGAATTCTCTAATAAAATGATTATATATTATGACAAAAAACTTACTCAATTCTTGATATTTAAGAAATATATCTATAAGCAGAATAACTATAATAATGAATATGATTAAAATGAAAACCACTGATAGAAACAGCCAAATAGTATCACTTGATTTTGTGTAATGATTGCAATCTATAAGTGTTTGCATATTTTCGGATAAACACTAAAAAAGTTATTGAAAAATAATATAATGAAATGACTTAATGTACAGACATTTCCAAAACAAAAATTCGATTCAATACTAACTGTTTTGTTCAATATATTAACTTCAATCACACAATACATATGTTTTCCCTTATAATAGAATAGAATTATTCCTCCCGAAGAATGTTTACTCATAATTATTTCACCGAAAATTGCGGTCACATTAAGATGTGGATCGATTTTATCAATGAATTTTGGAGTAAGTATTTGGTAGTGTTTCGTTTCATTGATTAGATTTTTGGGATCTTTGAAGTTATAAACTTGTGATCTTCTGACATATTTTCTATTTATATTATCATAAATCTGTTTCATAAATATGTCTGATTCTCTCCATAATGAAAAAGCGATCATAGGTTTGAAACCATCGATAAATATGGTGTGAACTCAGAATCAGTTGTATTAATGTTTAATTCATAATCATTTAATGATGTATTTCCCCCAAACAATTCTTTTTTCGAATTCCTGAAATCAATCAAAAGAATTACAAATTATTCTCAATAAACAAAATCTAAATCATGTTTTACATCATAGAAACCAATCGTATAATAGAAATGACTTTTGCTATAACTGAATGCAAATTTATATTCACTCTTAAACCAAATATTCTCTTTTCCATCTCTTTGAGAAATATTGAGTGAATTATTTTCTCGATTAAAGTCTATTATCCAATATTTATCATCCATTACAATATAGAAATTTAATCCTTGAGTGAGTGTATAATCAAAGAAATAGTTTTTATCGGCTAATGTTTTGCAAAAATCTTTAGTCTCTCCCAAAGTAATTATGTATGAAATCAATGCTGTGTTTTGTTTGAAAAATGAGAAGAAAATAAAACCTAACTCAAGAATTTTGTTCATTCATATAATTTTGATCATAAAATATATGAATCGTTACCCAGAAAAATAATCAACTGATCCATTGATCACTTTGAAAAGTTTCGTATTTAAATATTGGATGTATTTATGTATCATATGATTAACAGTTTCTATTCTAATAAGTGATTTTTGGATACTATTTATTCAGATTTCAAGTTCATTTAATACAAAAGCTATTAAAATATTTGAAGTATTGTCATGTTTATATAGAAAATATTGAGGAAACTATTTTACAATGAATGATATTCTTATACTGAGTCTCACCTATTATTGAATTACAGGCATTGAATTGAATTTGAGAGTAATTAAAATAAGTTTATTTAATAATTTAATTGAATAAAGTTATTAGACTTTATCTCTTCTCTCATTTGAAATACTTAAACACTATTAATTAAGTTATTAATGAACTTATGAAATGGTTATACGATTATAGATTCAACTTTTTATAAAATCTCTGATCAGAGAGAAATAACTCTGAATTAATCTATAGCTGAAATTTCCCCATAATTTTATTTCTATTCATTAGAGATATTTTCAGTTAAAAATCATTCGCTCATTAATAATACTAAAAATCTATTAGACTTTAAGGAAAAGGTTTTTGAATAATAATTGATTTAATATTAAAATATCATTAAAAATGCCATCAATTCATTCAAAAGCGATTAAATGTTATTCTTTGGGAGATATTATCATAACATGTGAACCATTAGTGAATGTTATTTATTATGAATATAAAGAAATTCATTGCGATTATTGTCTTAGATATAAATATCAATTGAAAAAGTGTTTAAATTGTAAACAAATGTTTTATTGTAATAAAAATTGTCAGAAAAATTATTGGATTTTTGGTCATAAATATGAATGTAATTTAATTAAACAATTTGGACATCAATTAAAAGCTAAACCATTAGTAGAAACAGATGTTGAAATTCAGTGGAAACCAATTGAAAGACTATTAATTCGTTTGTATTTAAAGATAATAAACGACAAAACAATTGCTTCAAAAGGCTATCGATTGGCGAATAATAATGTTTTATCTCTTAATCATATTGAATGTCATTTCGAAGACATTGGAAGTGATGGCAAACAAATGTTCGATAATGTCTGTCACAGATTTAAACGATATTTCAAGAAATTCGACATTAAATTCAATCATAAATTACTGTTTGAGTTGTTTTATAAAGTAATGCGTTTTGGGATCAGTTGTGAAGTAATCCCTTCTTTACCTCTCAATAAAGAGGAAACAATTGTAGAAAAGTATTCAAAGGAATTGAAAAGTAAAACAGGTTTCGCAGTAAATATTGGTTTTGGTCTTTATATTCCATTAACAGTTTTGAGTAATTCTTGTGCTCCAAATGCTTGTCATGTAATGATTGCAAATAAACTCCAAATCAGAGCCATTAAACCCATTCATATTAATCAAGAAATCAATATTTCGTACACATATTTGGGCATAAATTCTAAACCCAAACGTCAAATAGAGCTCAAAACTTATTTAATTGATTGCAAATGCTTTAAATGTGAGACAAATGCCGATCAAAGCATTGATTTCTTAAGACTTTCACTACTTATTATCGAACACTTTATGGAAACAATGGAATGGAGTTCAGGACATGTCAGCAGACGATTACTTATTATTGGAGAAGAAATAATTGCTTTATATAAACAAATTTATGGCAAATTTCATCCATTAATAACCTATCGTTATATTATTTTATTGAGAAATAAATATGAGTTTAATTTTTGGAATAATATCACAAAATCTGGAAATCATGAAAATTTGAAAGAATTTCGAGAATATGTCTCGAAATGTATTGAAATAACTCATGGAAGAGATCATCAATTGTTTAAGACTTTCGATAAATTCATAAAAGAATACGAACGCAAACAACTCGTGAGTGAAATGTATCACAAAAATAAATTCAATCATTTTTGTCTTCAATTATTCTACTTTTTGATTATTTGTATTTTTGTCATCACTTTATACTATAATTACTTTTATTAGAGTATTATATGTTTTAATATTTAAATTCTTTTCAGAAATCAATATTCAATTAATTACTATAATTGGTTTCAAACATTTTTCAATTATTATGAAAAAAATGTTAAAAATTTGTAATTTTCCAGACGAATAATAAATAAATAAAATGAAAAATTTAACTGAATTCTTGAGTTTAGTTGAAATGATTTTTAATCTTAAAGCAGATAATAATATAACACCTGATTAATTGAATCATAATTTTGAAAACCAATTAGTTTAATAGAATCTAATATAAAGAGTAGTAATTGTATAAAAAGTGGTAACTTTTCCTGTATTAATACTGATACTGAAATCTCATTAAAACCAATAAGTTTTTAATTATAAGAAAATACTAATAAACAAATAATAAGATAAGTTTTGAATCAGTTTGAAATCAGAGAATAATAAATCACTAAAAAATGATTGTTTGAAATATTTTTTATTGAAGAGTTATTTAGTTACAATTTCACATTTATTTCTTTTTTCGTAAAATTGTAATTTTCATTATTTAATTCTAAATAAAAAGAAATTTAAGTCAACTTTTAATAGGTTTGAATGAGTTTATAATTATTCAATTTTTGGTTCAATGGTTTATATTGAATAAAGTGGTCAAATAAACTCATTTTAATTCACTTTCTTATCATTAGTAATTAAAAGTTGAAGACTGTATAAAAAAAAGTCAGTCATTAAAACACGCGATTCTTCGATATTTTGAATAACTCATAAACGTGACAACAACTCAAATATTTTCCTATTATTTGTATTGAATATATTTTAAATTGAATTTATAATACATTAAATCTTACAAATTATAAATATTTAATTAAATAGTTAAAAAATAATCTTAAACTCAAGTCTTAGACATTCAATCACTCAATTATCAAAGAAACTAAAATTCTTGATATCCAAAGAATCATAAACTTTATCAATGGATAGATTTATCAGCTATTTTCTCTATTTCGGTAAATATCTATTAAATGTTTCATAAAAAAAATTACTTTCATATCATGAACAAATTGTATTGTATTCTATAATTTTTCAAACAAAACACAGCATTTCTTTCATTTCTCAATACTGTGGCAGAGAATAAAGATTTTTGTCAAACTTTGGTCGACAAAAACGGTTTATTTGATTACACGATTTCTATCCCTTTCGGAAGGAAAATGTATATTATAATGGATGGAATGTATTGGAAACTAGAGTTCAATCCTAAGCAAAGTTTTTTAAATATATCACAAATAGATGGCAAAGAAAGCAAAGGATTGAAAACTGAATATGAAGTTTATTTCACTATCAATAGAGAATTAAATTCATATGAGATTGGATTATATGATGTAAAATATAATTAATTTGTTTGTATTCTTAATGATTGAATTGAAAAATTGGAATATTTAAAATATTTACAGAAACTGAAAGAGAGTATTCATTGGGGGGTTTTGTCATCAGATAATAATGAATTAGAAGTGAATGCAAGTAATCCAGAATTGACCCAATTTTCTATCAATAGATTCAAGCCTTCATTGGCTTTTGCAGTGTTCAGTACTTTCATTGTTTTTGTGGAACAGATCTTCAACGATGTCATTAAAGTGTATGAAAGAAGATCACAATTATATGATTTCGCAAATCCAAAAATGCCAAAAAATTATACGATAAAATACGAACAAAAGATACCCAAATTCCTCAATCAAATCGATCCACAACTGAGAGTGACTGCAATTTTCAGTGAATCGGTTGGGATTACAAGAATTGTAGTCATTTTATTCCATCAAAATGGGAAACATGTGTACTGTGTCACACAATGGGATCAAATTGATGAAAGTGTAAGCATTGGATCAGCTTTTTATCATTTTGAAAAAATACTTTAATGCTTTGCGAAAAGTTTTACAAATTTTATTGAAATATATTTATTTTGAATCATTCAGTGTTTAGCAAAAAATTTGAAACCACTAATAGAATGTAGTCCAGAAAGTAATTGGTTATTCTTTATAGTGATTTTCATTCCTATCATTCCTATCATTTTTATCATTCTTATTGGCATTCTTTTAGTATTTATCTTAAAAGTAAAGAGAAAATTGAGTGAGTTTTCATTCAAAATAAGGATATATATTGAAAATCCATAATTTTAATATCTATTAATTCAATAGAATCTGATATAACGAGTAGTTCTGGTAATAAAAGTGATAACTTTTCGACCATATCTACCGATACGAAAACTCCTTGAAAACAAGTAAGCCTTATGATTATGAGAAAATATTGATACTAATAAACCAATACTAATATAAGTTTTCGTTTTTAGGAATCAGTTCGATATAAAAGAAAAGTAATTCAGCAAAAAAGGAATTTCTGAAAAATTAATTTCAATTAAATAGAACTTATAATTTATTTTTACTATTTATGAATATAAAAACAATTTGAAATTCATTCAATTTAAATAAATTCAAAATATTTTGTTTATAAATACAATTATAAATTGGAAACTTTTTGAAACCCCATTCATTAGTAATGCTGCTAAACGTCTAGACTTGTGGTCTAAGCCATTGGAATTTAGACATCATGTCCGATAAAACCTTTAGACCTCAAGTACAAAAAACTCCTTAGACTTTAGACTTGGATTTTAGATTAGACTTTTAGACATTTGATTAACATTGAAATCAATGAAATAACAGTTATTCAAATTATTTAAAATTAAAGGGCATTTAATAAGCTATCATATGAGTTGATAAACATAATAATTTAGCAGTATTTTTCTCCAAACAATTTTGAAACAGATCTTAATTCTCTATCAGATCTGAAATTATATGCAATGTTTGTGATAAGAAATCAAATAAAACTTTCATTTGATTGAAGATTTATTTAACAACACATTATTTCTGTGGCGTAAGTGAAACAAAATTTGGAAAAAGTTCATCTTCAATAAGCATTTTTGAACATTTTTGATAAATGCTTTATCTGTATTTTGAGCAATAAGTTGAGAAATAATAGTTAAGACTTTTAATCAACAAAATAAGAGAAAAATTATATCTTCTTAATTGAAAACTATTTGTCATCAGTGCTGGATTTCGATGGGGGTATTGTTGGGTGTGGATATTTAGGCAAATTTCGGCCGGTTTTATAAATTAGACTATTTCGGCCGGAGATTTCAAAAATCGAGTAAAAACTAATAAATATAAATTATTTTAGGTAAATAAATATTAATCATCGATTAGGAGATTTTTCTCACTATGGTGAGCAGTATTAAAAGTAAAAATAGATGAATAATATTGGGAAATTCAGAAATTTATTAGATATAAATATGAAAATTTTAACTTTTCAAGAAATAATTATGAAAATATAATGTTCTGACAGATCTGGTATTGAAATGAGATGCTATCAAGTGTGAGGATATTGAGAACAGAAAAAAAATTAAATTATAGATAAACAGATAAAATTTAAAAGGAAAAAACGCAATGATTGAAAGTTCTTTCAAAGATTTTCTGTTTCAAACTTTCAACTTATTTAGTTTCAAAAAAGTTTACATCTTATCAAAAATGAATAATAAGCTGATAAGCATGATTTTAATGGCATATCTGTACATAAATAGAATTATAAATAGCAGGCTTAGCTTAACACATATGAATGCTTATTTAACATTTAATTCATTTCAAAAATTCTAAAATAAAAGAAAAATTTCTTACCGACAGTTCTTGAGAAGTTTGTTATAATGCAAAAAAGAATAGAATACTTTTGAGGTCCATTTTCATTTTCGCATCAACAGCACTAATCAATAGCACACAAACATTAAAAATTACAATTGCATAACTTTTATAACTTATGAAAAGCTTGTTTTGAATGAAGCAATTTATAACTTTCATTTTTTATACGATTAAATTTTGATTCAATATTCAATTTTAACAAAATTTAAGCAAAAAACTAATATCTAAAAAATGTCTAATAATGCAATTATAATGTGAATTTGTTGCAAATACAATATGCAATTGAGAATTATTTTCAATTTGCAATTTATTTTCTTTCAATTCATTGCATGATTCAGCAAAAAGATATTTCAAAATATTTTTTAAGCTGAATCACTCAATAATATTAATAACTTTCTAGTTTTATCAAAAAATTTATTCTATGTTTTGAGCTTTTTTGCTGACATCACGGGATTTTTTCATAATTTTTACTTTTAATACTGCCCACCATAATGAGAATAATCTATTAATCGACGATTAATTCTTATTTGCCTTAAATTATTGATATTAATTAGTTTTTACTCGATTTTTGAAATCCCCGGCCGTGATAGTGAATTCATTAAAATTTGCCTAAATATCCACCACCAACAATACCCCCATAGAAACCCAGCACTGTTTGTCATCATTGGTTGTAATATCTATATTTTTTATTTACGTTTGATAAGGTCTTAAACTTTTGCAGATTCTGATTGAGAAAATATTTCATTTTGCTGATTAAAAGTTCGAACTATTAAACTATTTCTCAACTTAGTGCTCAAAATATAGATAAAAGCATTTTTGGAAAATGTTTAAAAATGCTTATTGAAGATGAATTTTATCCAAATTTTGCTTCAAGTGAAAAGTTGAGTGTAATTTCAATTTATTTCTAGGTTTGACTTAACAAGGGTTAAAACTTTTCACGAATTCATGCACATTAAGTGATATTCGGCGAAACCAGATACTCAGTACATTCATGACAACAATTAAAATATTTTTGAATGATTAATGAATTTGAATTAATACATATTTATAAAGAACTTATATTTATTTACTCATTGATTGTAACGAAGTGAATAGTAATAATAATTGTAATGAAAATTTGAATTTCTGTTCAAATCACTCAAACGTTTATTTCGTTAAAAACAGTTAATCATAAAATCGACTAAAAATTCGAATAATCAATAATTCATCATAGAGAATTGCCAGCATTAAATCATACAGTTACCTTAGTATTATCCGATTATTGTAAGCTATACAAAGTCCGATTTCGATAGCACTTCCTTTACACTTCCCTAACACATGCCTACTGCCTGATAAGAAACTCCTCAATGATGAGGGAATTCTTGCTTTAAAACCTAATGTCAGACTAAAAAAACTTCGCTCTTTCTCACGTTAAAAACCCTGTGAAGTACACTATTTTGTATTGGTTTCCGTAAAAAACTTTAAAACTATTTTGTAGTGGTCTTAGTTAAAAACTTTGAAATTAATTTTGTATTAACTTATAGTTATACACTTTCAAATAAAATATTTTATTTTAAAGACCTGTTTTAGGGTTTGCTTAAAGTAATGCTTAGTGTGTGTCTGTATGCGCGAGTGTGTTTTTGTGCAACTCATCCACAAATTCCCATTTAAAAGAACCCGTTATCACAAATTGGAAGCACTCGTTGCAGATGAGAAGTCGTGTGGATCACATCAACCGAGCACATCATTACGCCAATAAAAAAAACAGTAGTCGAAAATCTTTATTTTATTATTATTGTAAAAAAAATTGAAAACTTCAGGTATTTGAGCTGCGTTTATCCACTATAAATAATTGGAAGCTCCATTTACTTGAGCTGTGTTTTCCTATAAATAATTAAAAGCGTATGAACGCATGAATGCCAGGTAGGGGAGCATCGCCTATTGTTCCTCTCCTTAAGGTTACTACAATGACACGTCTCACTTAGAGACAAGTGCAGGATATAGTTGAAAATGCGATGCAAAGTTCCTTTAATACTAATACAAGTCTAAGGTTAGAGCCCTTCACAGGTAGGGATACTCGAGAACTCGTTAAATGGTTGAGAGAGTTCGAGTATCACGCGGATGCTTATAATTGGGACGATGCCGCGAAACTTAGAAAATTTCTGACATATTTACGGGATTACGGTCTACTTTGGTATGACCAAAATGTAAAGAGATCTACTGCTCCGCCCACTACATGGATAGGTCTAAAAGATCTGATAACTACCGATCTTTCATCTACAGATCATAAGAGTTACTTGATCTCTGAGATCAGAAGGCGTAAGCAAATGCCTTTAGAAAAGATATATAATTATATTCTAGCAAAGCGTGATCTGTGTCTCGAACTCGATCCT